>JACXGM010000419.1:44609-57109 GCA_016801145.1 Umbra pygmaea | reverse complement strand
CTAGTGAATGTATTTCAAATGTAATTGTGTTTTCACATGTGACACTGACAATAAATTCAATCAAATTGTGTGGACAACGTATTGGTCACTGTTGTTATTATGAAGTTGTTATTAAAAATATGTTAAATGCTTTTTTTTTCTATCACATATTCCTATTGTTCATTTATACACAATACAATTGCATTTGGTTATACAATTGCATTTGATTAGAATTCACTAGCTTTATAATGAGTTAACAATAGTTATTGCAATGAATTAAAACGAGCGCTATTATTCTGAAGGGACAAATCAGAGTTTGTGTTGCGGGCACAATATAATGTTGCCAGGCAAACAGGTTTCGCTTATGTCTCGGGCCAGCCCTGCCACCACCTGCAAAACCATTCCCTTTTTAGGCGTTATCTTGCTGCTGTCTTTTTGCATTTGTATGTGATACAATATGCACTTACAGCACCTCAAAACATTTCTCATTTCTAGATCCATAGAAAACATGCTAGACTATCAGAAAGAGACCAACTAGTTCGAGCCTGACTATGGGTTCGCTGACTTTGCCCGGACCTCCAGCACGAGGCAACACAAAATGGCATAGCGCTGCCCAGTGTTTGGACTAGATAAATTGGATTATCTATCTTGCCACGTCTCTCTCCAGCAACCCCCTGTGTGCAGATTGGGTGCATGTGAATTACATTGAGAAGTTGTAATTGGTGAGAATAATCTTCCCGTAAATGAACTGACTAAAGGCTTCCGCGTTGGATGAGCTGTGTGAAAATAATCGTCCAGCTCGGCAACGTGGAAGAACCACGTGAGCGCCCTTCAGCATCCCTGTCGAGGGCGGTCTGCGGAGCTGCCGACGTAGCAGGGTTTGGGGGAAAACATTGGCCAAGAACAATTGGGAGGGGAAAGAAAATAATTTAAAAATAATAATAATAGACTGTTGACTGAAACCATAAATCTCATTTGGGATTGAAACTGCATTCAGAAACGCGGAGGCTTCCACAGTGTTTGGTGATGGAATATAGCTACAGTATATATCTCCAGTACAGTATACAGAACACAGAAGGATTTTGATGAAATTGTCAGTGATATAAGTTATGACTATGAACTGAACCACAGCCCTTTGTCATCCATCAGCAAGGGTAACACCAGTACTCAGATGACAGGAGACAGATGGCTGTAGACCTACACTGGAAATGGATAAAAAGAATAAATAAACAGTAGAAAATACCACTAAGCACTGTCAGGGCAACAATCGAAAGATTTTAGAAGTCCATAAAAGTTAAAAATTTGCCAAAAAGAGGACACGCTTCAATATTCCCCACACACAGGGTGAAAGGAGAATCCAAGGTTCACAGTTTCAGGCTTGTGGTAATCAAATCTCAACTTTTCAGAAGGGTTACAAGAAATGCATTGCCTCAACTTTGTATATTATTGGAACTACAATTGTAATATTTTTTAGTGGTCAGACAAAAATGTTACTTTTTGGCCAAGCACACTGTTTGCAATAAAAAGGAACTTCATGCCAAAAACTCTATATTGCCTAGCTGCCTATACTAATTGCCAAAATGGTTTTATGTGTATGGTACTACCCATGGTGCCCATATGCCATGATGCACAGCAGTGGTTTTGCAGAGTTGTCACTTCAAAAGCATTTAACTCCCAAACTGCGGGGGAGCCAGTCAAACTGCACTAGATTAGTGGTGTATGCGTCAGACTGCCGCGTTGTTCTGTAAACGGAGGCCATTATTCACTGACAGAGTTTGTGTAGCAACACAACATCCGACCCTAAGGGAACTGTTACACAATGATCTGTGGTCATCTTCCATTACGTTATAATCATCCGGATGTGATAATGAGGTTGTTGCAGGCTGGCACTTGTTTTGTCCAGACTGTGGAGAGAGATGGGAATGTGGAAAAAAAGCTGGGGAGAGTAGAAAACGGTGTGTGCATTGATGTTTGGGTGTGCTCAGTTTTCTATTTTATCAGTTTTATAATGCAGAGTTCTGGCACTTTCCACAAATATAGTGGAAATTGGGTCTGAAACTTGTTAAAATATGAACTTTTCTTCAGTTTAATAAATACATAATGAAAGAAAGTGTTTTTTTCTTCAGAAACTTTTGTTTGCCCATCTCAGGTTGTTATAGCAAATATTTTATGAGCCTTTTTTCCAGACATATGTAGCATTTTTGCTACCCTGTTAAGAATGTGTATGTTGATTTCTGAATAATATTTATTTTAACTACATTTTCTGTTTTCCGGACATAATTAATATATATACTTAGCATATAATCCATTTTATTCTCTAAATATTAAGTGCAACTAACATATTTCTAAATTTTGTCACATTCTTAATACTTTGTTATGCTGTTATTTTAATACCATAATGAGTATATATTACCAATCATACCAATACCAATCATTATAACTAATAATTATATCTATTACATTGTTAATTTAGTAAGCCTAACCATAAAGTACAAGTGTTAAAGATAATTTTCATAAAAAACAACTTAATGACAGGGTTGAACTTTGTGTAATAGGGTTGCACGTTGTGTAACAGGGATGCAATGTGTGTCAGTGTGTGTAAGGACAAGAGGTAATTTGTGGAAATTATTTTAATTCAAAAGTTTGTGAACCTTTGCTTTCAGTTTCTGGTGTGACACACTTGTGCAGCAATAACTGCAAATACATTTTTTTGGCATAGCCCATTCCTCCCTATAAAACAGATTCAACTCGGGGATGTTGGTGGCACTGCTTCCTTCAGGTCCTTACTAAACATTTAGATCTGATTAATTTCAGGACTTTGGCCATTCCAAAACATTTACTTTAACCATTCTTTGGTAAAACGACTTGTGTGCTTAGGGTTGTTGTCTTGCTGCATGACCCACCTTCTGTTGAGATTCAGTTCACGGACAGATGTCCTGAAAGTTTTCTTTAGCATTTGCTGATATAATTCAGAATACATTCATCCAAACACAACGCATCTCATTTAAACCAATGGCCCTTTTGCTTGTCAAGGTGAGCTTGAGCTTTACCTTGTATCTTATGTTATGGCCCTGTAGAAAGCTGTTTCTGTGAAAATATGCTAACTATTGTGTCATAACCACGCGATGTACTGTCGCACAGTAGAGAAATTACTGTATAATCGCATGCAATCAGGGGACATGGAGGCATATAGTCAATATCAAAATAATTAATCAAAATATTTACCAAAAGTTGCTCCTGCTGCTATGCTCATGGACAACTCCTGCTCACGCTCTCCTTCCTCTGCAAGAGGCAAGATTCTGAATAATTTAGATTTCTCTTGGCATGGCTAAGATAAGAATTACAACATTCAGAGACGTTGCTGACGTCACATCTACGTTGTCACGCTCAGCTTGAGGCTGCGCTGTACGCTCGTCTACCACGGAAAAAGTGCTTCTAAATTGGCTTTGCTTGATCACTGTAGAAATTAATGGTGTGACTCGGTCAATCTTGTATACTGTCACTGATCAACACAGATCAATAAAATATAGCTCAGTTTTATGCTACGTCGTGACACCTGTTACTACTACACAACCTTGTTACCCAACAAAAAGTAACAGGGTTGCACATGGCTGCAAGTAACAGGGTTACAGATTTAGCTTAAATTAAGCTATTACTCTGGAAGGGTTAGATAGCTTGGGAGCACATGCTGCATACTAGCTATTGATGAGCATATATTTTTCATAAATTATAAAACTATATTCATATATATTTTTTTAACAAAAATGTTGGTAACAGTGTTGAATTCTTGAGGTTGACAACAGCAGCCAACTCTAAAACTTGAAAATAGAGAAAATGAAATCATGGAAATTACTTGTTGCCTGGCTATGATCCAGAAAATATATTCATGATGCAACTTCCTGTTTATTAGATTTATGGAATGTAAAAAAAAATTATTAGGGGGGTATTGTTTTGGCAACAGGGTTGCATGTCAAATGACATGGATAAATACGACATTTACAGTGCATCTGGAAAGTATTCACAGCGCTTCACTTTTTTCCACATTTTGTTATGTTACACCCTTATTCCGAAATGGATTAAATTCATGATTTCCCACAAAGTTCTGCAATAAATACCCCATAATGACAATGTGAAAGAAATGTGTTTGAAATCTTAGCAAATTTATTAAAAATAAAAATGCACATACTCAAAGACTTGAGGCTGCCGAAGTTGCTTCAGCAAATTATTGAGCATATTTATAGTATGTACATGTGCTTTTTTGTTTTTTATTTACTTATAGTGCGTACATGTGCTTTTTGTTTTTTATTTCAAAATATATTTGCTATGATTTCAAACACACTGCTTTCACATTGTCATTATGGGGTATTGTCTGTAGAATTTTCAAATATGTTCAAATACATATAAATGAATAACATTTCATTACAATTTCTACATTTCAGGAAAATACTATTGAATATATTTTAAATAGAAGATCAATGTCAGTGAGGTGATCGACCAAAATCATCAATTTAAAGGGGGTATAGCCAATGTGTGCATGTTTTGTTTTTATTTATTTAAAAACATATATATATATATACAACCTTATTTGAGCTCACATTATAATTCATATCACTCTTCACGTTAAATGCAAAACATTTTATTACTTTGCTTTAAATAACTTAAAAAGATGAGATAGGACATGAATTCCACTCTGTTCGTGGAATGTGCCTTTTTTTTCCGGACAAACCTTATGCCGCGCACATGGTCAATTCTTCTCCTGTTATAATCTGGATCTGACGGCCTCACCGACGACTTCCAGATCGATAGAACAAGCGGGTTTAGCCAGAGCCCAAACACACATGGGTAAAGCCGCAGTCTTTAATTAGACACTGGTGTTGACACTCGTATTGGCTGGAGATGAGCCAACAGTGCCCCTGTTGACATCCCCTCTGAAGACTGCAATAGAAGCAGTTTCACACTGAAATATGTAGCTACCCAGCAAGCAGCAGAGCATTTCAGTTTGAATCACCGGGCACACATTCACAGTGGGCAGTAAGCTGTGTTTCTTCTGCCCTAGTAAGTGCTCCCAGAGTCCAGCAAGGCCTGTATGTCTCAAAACCCCACAGGCTAAATCTTCTAAATGGGCCCCATTTTCTCCATCCACCAACTGAGGGTCTGCGCGGAGAGAGAGAAGGAGAGAGAAATATAGATTGAGAAAAAGAGAGAGGCTGAGGATCAAAGCAGTACAGTGAATGTTTTCTTCAGTTTCTTCTCCACATCTCTGGCCTTTGAGTTGTTGTAAAGGGCAAAGCTAAAACGTTTGGTGCCTTCAGTCACTGAGCATTCAGCATTAGGAACATTCCACTCCAGTGTTTGAAGACACGTTTTGACTTTCTAGCTATGTTTTTACTTATGGCGTTTCACTTATCTCACAGTCTGCCTGTTTTAAAATATTTAAATTCTTTATTCTCTCAGGTAACCAATTATTTCTTCTTCTACCTTTTCATCTAATTTCATTAACCATATTTTATTTTTATCCTTCAAATCTTGTCATTTTACTCGATATGCACTTTTAAACGAACACCCCTGTAAAACGTGTGCTTTATTACGTTTGGTTTGATTTGCTGCACTCAGTCTGTAGTGAAAGCCAAAGCACTCTCTATGAATAATTCTGATGCCATTCCCTGCCCTCTGGTTTGGCTATGTTCTCTCTTCCTCCATCTCACTCCCCCATTCTCCTCACTCCGTCTCCCACACAGTGACATTTTGCTGATTCAGTAACGGAACAAGGGAGCTGGACTGTTGGCAGCACTAATGTGCATCAGGAAGCGAGCTGCTAACGTTCTTATTAGTGCTCCCGTGTTATCATTTGAAAACGCCATTCTCTTCATGAACGCGGCACCAAAAGGCTAAAGGGATCTCCTACTGTTGGGAAGGCAGCCAGTTATAAGCCTGTGGTTGATGAATGGAGGTTTTCCAGTTGACACGCAGTATGAGTCCACTGAGACCATGGCCTGTATGGCGTACTGCTCTCTCTCTCTTTCTCCACTCACTCAATACATCCCCCCTCCCTCCCTCCCTCTCCACCTTCCCTACAACCCGTTCTCTCCCTCCCTGTCTCTCTCGTTCTCACTTCACTCAAACCAGTCTCCTCCCTCCTTTGCTCTTGGTCCATGTCGCTTTCTCTCTCTCTCGCTTTCTCTCTCTCTCTTTCCCCTTCTCTCTCTCCTCACCCTGTTTCTCTCTCCCTAGGCCATGTTTTTCTCATCGGTCTGAAATACTGGGGACGTATGTATGTGTGCGTGTTTGTGTGTGTCTGTTTTGTTACTGTATTGGGATGCCTGAGTGAGTCTGAATATGTATGTGTGTGTGGCCCGAGTGTGTAATTTGCACTACTAAATATGTAAATTGTTTGTTTTTACTCGCCCCCATTTGCTTTCCTATCGCAGACACCCCCACCAACAACAACCAAGCTGGAGCACACCTAGAACCATATTCATTTACATTTTAGTCATTTATCACAGGCTTTTATGCAGAGAGACACAGTTAGTGAATTCATATTCCATCTCATTTAATGTTTTCCACATAAGAGCAAACCGCACAGATGGTGAATTCTGGGGACCCTGGTGTACCTGTTTATATATAGCTCCTCAGTAGAGCACTGGAAGAGAAAAACAAAGCCGGTTTTGTGTGTTTTGGCGTGCCAATCCCTCGTTCCACACTCCCACCATGCTGTGTAGCCGTCTCGCTTTAACAGCCAAAAAAGTTCTGCAGGATTTCGGCAGAATTAGCAAAGCCATTATTTGGCTGCCAGTGAGCTGTGGTTAGAGAAGTGGTCTGATTATGTAATCCAGTGGTATCAACTACACCCTTCATCTGTATCCTTGGTCATGTTGTTTGATTGTGTTTGCCAATGGGATACGTCCTAAATGGCAGCCTTCTTCCCTATGTTGTACATTAATGAACAAAGCCTGTACAAGTCATACAGCCTATAGGGGGCCGTTTTGGACACACACTGTTTGGGTTGTTTTGTCGTTCAGGCTTTTTAGTTTTTAAAGTGCCTGATGAATCTTCAGGCTTTTTGGTATTTAATCTTCAGTAACAAATGAGCGAGTGCAGGGAAAAGATAGCTTCATCACTGAAAAGGACACCTTCTTTAATTTCTTCTCCCCTTTCTCTTGCCCGAACTTTGTAAACCTTTTTTTACTCGTTTCGGACTGGTGAAAATGAATGTTCTAAGAAGCCCTGTGAAGCGCTGTCATCAGGTTTGTGCTGTGACTTGCTGGGACCGAACCTCCCAGTTAATGGATATTAATTGGATGACGTCATCATGCTGGGAAGCAGATCTGGAACTGGTTGATGCACGGTGTCCAAATTAGGGCTGCCACAGTAAAATCTATTTATAGAGCACTTTTCACAGATAAAGATCACAAGGTGCTTTACATAAAACATAAATTAAAATAAATATTAGACAGAGTAAAAAAGAATCACAAATACATAGATAAAAACAGAGATTGAAGAGCTCATCCAAAGGCCTGTTTAAGTCCCGAGACAATCCGATCTGTTTCGCAGCTCTGAAACACCATATTGACTGATTATCCAGTAATTGAGAGGTGTCCTAAAATGGACACCGTAAATATGGTAAACAGCAATATCACAATGCAAATGAAGTTGTATATTTGTCAACATTGTCCTTTCCAAGTTATTTGTCTGACTAGATTGTTAGCAGCCATGCTAGTTAAACCAGCAATGGAAACTACCCTGTCACCATCACAATGACATCACTATCACAATCACATTCTTGTTATCACTTCTGAGCTTAATGTGCCGGATGAGGTGGGGTTGCTCATTAGTAAGATGTAATTCTACCTGTTATTTTTATACAGCCTTATCCACACATCTGTATAAACAGTATTGGAAGAGACAAGAGATACTCCTATTTCAGAAAATGTAATTCAAGTCATACTGTAACATACACACGGGATAACCTGCAATCGGTAACATTTTTATTTTTTGTGGTTTGTGAGGCAGGCGAGGTAGGCAGTTTCATGACCGACTACTGTCTCATTTGTAGATACTGGAATCACTCTGCATGATTAGCAGTATGCAGTAATCTCTGACTATCATATTTAACGGCATTGTGCTGTTATCTGTCCTGCAGTCTGTTCTCTCGGGGTGTCTGTGCGGCTCCACAGGTGTACCAAATATTCTGCTTTAAGAGAGTGTGACTGTATAGGAGCATTTGGTGTTCGTACATTGTGTGTGGGTGTGCACACATGAGTCTGTGCTGTGCTCAACAGTCACCTCAGTGTTTGCGCGCCACACGATGTTACACAACCGTAGTGAGCAGAGCAGCCGAGCGCTCCTCCCGGGGTGGGGGGGCATGCTGGGCTTTTAATGAGCCACGGCTACAGAACGCGCACACTCACACACCCATATCTAACATCAGTACAGTTCTCCCCTATTACCAATTCACCCACAGCTCCACACACCCACATTCATCGTACAGACATTACTGATAAAACCCTGACACGAACGAACACGCCATTAAGAGGTCGCACAGTCTCACTAAATTATATTTACAAACTTGTGTGAACTCCGGTGCATTTGCTTATTTACGTTCACCTAGTGACAGGAACCGACTATGTAGAGGAGAAAAAGTTACTGACATTTACGCCCTTTATCTCTGAAGTGACAGTGTGTCAAACGCTTTTCTCCAGGGCCTCAGATTAACATCCACATCATGAGGTCTGTCTGCTGGAAGGCTCAGTGCACGAGCCCGCGCGCATACTGACAAGGTTACGGTTATGCCTCAATGTGTGCTGCTTGCTCTTTCCCTTTTCCGGTTTTCACGTTCACATTAACTCATTATCCTGTTACAGTATGGAAAACGTTTGTACAGTGAGCATATTACAAGTTTTACTCTATCAATTGTTAGCCTGCATTTCTTAGAAGTGCAGAGAAATTCAAGAGGTTTTTATTTCTCACATTGCTAAAATCTAACTGATACCTTTTAAATAAGTTTAGGGTAATGCTGTTTAAACGTGCCAAAATAAGATATCTTGCATATACAGCACTCAAATGAATTATAGGACTAGAGTAAGTTATAATGGAATAATTTAACACTAGTGTTGTTTTTATGATCTTAATGAGGTGGCACTGTTTTGTAGTTGATTGTTGTAGAGGTTAGAAGTGACATAAAAAAAGGACTGCTTTCCATATATCGAAAGAGAATAGAGGATATGATTTATAATACACTAATGCGGATGCTAATCGGCTATAGAGGTGTTTATTGGATTATTTATCATCGCCTTGGTTTCGTGAAGGCGCTAGCGAACAATAACATACCACAGACGCCATGGCATCAATAGGGATTGCACAATAATGCCCTTTCTTCATTCCTTTAGAATGTGCTTCTAGCTTCACAAGGCGTTTCAAGGATCAGTTTTACTTTTTAAATCATTAAAAATAAGACTGCATGGAATAAGACTGCAATCAGTGCCCTGGAGTGCTTTGTAAATAATGGCCATGGGCTAATACCATGGTGCTACTCGCTCTGCAATGTCGAAAGGACCATTTTCATTTTCCATTGATCAGGGAACAAAACAACTGCTGCTGACATTGCAGCTATTTTGATATGGACACCATAGATCTGTCTCAACGGTTATCTCCATTGATCTGAAACAGATTTCGTTTCTGCTTATATCCTGTCTTGCCATAATCAATACCTGCATATAATAGATGGGCTGACAGCCTGTGATTGTCTGCCTAAAAAAGGTATACTGTTGCCTATGTATTGGACTCATTTTTATCAGGGCTAGAAGAATCATAGATATGGCACTATTTGGGTGTCAGAATATCTCAGTGATTGAATGTTGACACTTGGTAGTTAACTCTCTGCTGATGAGCCTTATTTGCTCCATGACGGACAGATTACATCTGAGCAGTTGACTGTGGTACTAATTCCAGTAGGGTCTCCCTGTGTGAAACACTAACAACAATAGTTCTGATTTGCATTCACAGAGTGGCGTCCTCCACTGTTCTTCAAAGCGCTTAACATTGTCTGGTGATTAAGTCTTCTCAGGCTGATAAAAGACTTGAACGAGACAGCCTATTGAAATGTACAACTACAGGAGTCTCTCAGCGAGCTCTGACCTGTCATGTCAAGGGCCACGTGGCAGCTGCTGCCGTGATTAAAATACCTGGTCTGACCTTATTAAACAAGGTGACAGCTATCAAGGAACTTTCTTGAACAAACCCAAGTAAAAAAAAGTATATTTAAATTATACTCCAGTATTATATTTCTAGTATACTTATGTTTAACCATAAGTATGTATTCAATGTATTTAAGTATATTTGAAGTATACTTTCAAAATATACATACCAAAATAATATATTAGAAGTATATTTAGGATAAATAAAATACATTTCAAGTACATTTAAATATACTTTTTTTTTACTTGGGAATACTTCATCCAGTGCCTGTCGTTCTGTCAATTTAACACAAAGACTTTAGTTCCAACCCTAATAATTAGTCTTTGTTATGGTGTTATTTGGCCATGTCATGCAAACACAGGCAGCTATTTCTTGCATGTCATTGATGGAATAACATTGCCGAAGATTCCAACTTATTTTTACATTTCTCCCAGCCTCCTTATTGAATACAATTAGGCAAGAGTAACGGTGTGTTGACTGTCCTGCGCTCTACATAACGGTCAGTGTTAAACAAGTCCTCTGTGTTGAAAGTCAGCACGCTCGATCTTTTGAATGTCTTGGCTCCCAGCCACTGCTATGCTAAAGCCTCTGTGTACAAGCCTGTCCTGCGTAGTCCATACAGCCTTATGGAAACCAATACTGAGCCTGGCCACTGTGAACACTGATGGTTTCCCAAATGCAAATTGGACTGGATTATTTAAAAATTGCAGTAGATCTATTACGAAAAGTAGTGTACTATTTAGGGAATATGATGCCATTTGTTGCAAAATCACATAAGAGTGCAGCATAAACCACATAAGAGTGCAGCATAAACCATGATTTTATGGGGAGTGGGTTGTTATGTAGTATCATTTCTTTGTGCTACTGTGAGCCTAGACTTGGATAGGGCTATTTCTGTCCTGTCTTAACGTTGCTTAAGCATTGGCTATGTAATTTTACCTGGTTGTAGTACAGCACCTCATCTCTGCTGCCATTAACCCAATCAGGAGTTGCCTTGGTAGGATGGAGTCTGTGGAAAATACATGTAAACAGCTTTAGTAACTTCTTTTCAACATCAATATGTTTTCAAGACGTTGTTATTGTCGGTTTTTACGTTTGAGTTTAATTTAAAACGTACTGCAGTTTTCTGACGGTCTATTTTATTTTGTCTGTTTCAGAATAAAGAATGGCTCTGCCTGAACTGCCAGACCCAAAGAGCTTTGTCTGGGGCCCTGGGAGATGCTCCACTTCCTGTTCCTCAACCAATGGGATCCCCACGCCACCCAGCTCCAGCCAATCAACTACAGCCACAGCAGAAAGGGCCAATTCAGCAGGCAGGGCTACGGCCCACTGTTCCTCAACAGCAACAGAAAGCCCCGGGTGCCCAAGTAAGTGGCCCTCCTTTCTCCACTGCCAAACAAGCAGGTCCCACCACCCAGAGCAAGGCTCCTACCCAGCCGATCTTTGCCAAGTCACAACCACCCCCCGCTAAGAGTACACCCTCCACTGCTAAGACAGCCCAGCCCCCCCCTGCTAAAAGTACACCTCCCCCAGCTAAAATATCCCAGCCCTCGACTGCTAAAGGTACAACCACCCTTGCTAAGGCAGTATCCACCCCCGCTAAAGGCTCACCCTCTGCATCGAAACAGACAGGGCCCTCTTCTCAGAGCAAGGTCCCAGCCCAGCCCCCTCCAGCTAAAGGCGCCCCCTCCCCTGCTAAAGCTACATCCACCCCGACCAAGGGCGCCCCCTCCCCTGCTAAGGCTGCATCCACCCCGACCAAGGCTGCACCTGCGCTTGCTAAGGGTGCCCCTACCCATCCTAAACCCAACCAGAGTGGACCAAAACAGACCGGGAAGCAGCAGAGTCAAGAGAAGACTAAAGTCACCCCCAAAGGTCAGAAGGAGGTAGAAATCAAAGCTTCGCCAAAGAAAGGAGCACCTGAGGGCATCGTCATATTAAAGGACGAGAAGAAGAAACCTGTCGAAGACTCGGAGAAGTCAAAACACCACGACGTGAGCGACCTGCAACTTTACAACTTCAATGTTTATACTTATTATTTTTCATTTCACCACCAGAATTTAATTTCCTTTACTTTTTGTCATTTTTGTCCATTGTCCTGATCAGCTATCATCCTCATTATCTTATGTACATTTTTCAGCATTATATCATCATTATCATTGTCAACACTATGATCAATTAAACAGCATTATATCATCATTATCATTGTCAGCACTATGATCAATTAAACAGCATTATATCATCATTATCATTGTCAGCACTATGATCAATTAAACAGCATTATATCATCATTATCATTGTCAGCACTATGATCAATTAAACAGCAT
>JACXGM010000419.1:9611-44509 GCA_016801145.1 Umbra pygmaea | reverse complement strand
TTAAACAGCATTATATCATCATTATCATTGTCAGCACTATGATCAATTAAACAGCATTATATCATCATTATCATTGTCAGCACTATGATAAATTAAACAGCATTATATCATCATTATCATTGTCAGCACTATGATCAATTAAACAGCATTATATCATCATTATCATTGTCAGTACTATGATCAATTAAACAGCATTATATCATTGTCTTTGTGTCATTTCTGTCCCAGAACAGTTTACAATGTATCAATTTGATTTCTTCATGTTAACTTGTATTGTCTGTAAAATGTTCATCCTTGTTTCTGGTATTGTATTATTGGTTAATTAATGTTATTAACATGCTTAATTTTACTCATTATTGTTTGATCAGCATGTTCATAATTATTTTTTACATAATCATTCTCAAACCATGGATGAGATTGCATTTAAAATGTATTATAAAAGCACCCAACTAAAATGCTGTTTTTCTGTTTTATAGTTGTCTATTTTTTTTTCTTCACATTTTGTTTGTTACATTTTCTATCTGTAATTGCTGTCTGTGCTTTCAAACTTTCATTAATATGGCTACCCGTGCTTTGATTACATAATTGTACTTCCAAATGTAAATTGTCTGTCCAATCAGAATAATATATAGTGATATAAACTGTGTTACACCTGGATAAACTGCCAATGAGTTCAAATGAAAGGATAGAAATGGTAGATGGATCCAGGAAACATACTTGGGGCCCTATTTTAACAATCTGAAACGCAAGTATCAAACGCAAAACGCAAGTGACATTGTGGGAGGGTCCCAGGCGCTGTTGCTATTTTACCGGTGTGATAAATTACTCTTACGCCCAACACAAATCTAAAATGGGTAGGTCTGAAGTTAAGCTTCATTAGTCATAGGCAGTGTTGGGCAAAGTTACTTTTAGGATTACTTTTCAGTTACTTGATGAGTTCATAAGTTTTAGGAAGTGCCTAATTAAGACAGAATTATCAGGTAAATGGAGTTCATATCTTAACAGTGACCTATAAAACAAATAGAAAAAGTAAAGAAAATATCAATCATGCTCACCAGTAAGATATGAACTCCATTTACCTGATCATTTTGTCTCAATTAGGGACTTCCCAAAACGTGTGAACTCATCAAGTAACTAAAAAGTAATCCTAAAAGTAACTTTGCCCAACACTGCTCATAGGTGTGGTTTGGGCATAAAATGCAATAAACCAATCATAGCATCATCCTTCACAACCACCCATCCTAGGGGAGATTACCATCAAAGCTGGCAGAGTTTGCCATAAATGAGTCGTGGCTTGAGCCAGGATAATTCTCAAAGACATGGGTGATTTTACTATTACCCATGTCTTTGAGAATTATCCTGGCTCAAGCCACGACTCATTTATGGCAAACTCTGCCATAAATGAGTCGTGGCTTGAGCCAGGATAATTCTCAAAGACATGGGTGATTTTACTATTAGCATCACAAATTACTTGTATGTTGATTGAATGGGTTCCCTTGCGGTTGATGTATATCAGTGCGAATAATTCATTCTGAATAATTTGGGTAAATGTGTACACTAGATGTATGCCTATTTTTTCACATGTTCGGACACTACAATGATTTTCCTCGTGTGGTAATATTTTTCCTAATTATGTATTGCAATAATGGTAACTGCTGCATTTGTGTAGATGAGAGGAGCAAAGTGTATATGCACGTTGTGCACACGCTACATTATGGTTAAGCATGCGCTCGTAAAATAGCATTTGAATAAAACACCACTGACTTTTAACCAGGATTTTCCTGGTCAGTGGTGGAGCTGTTTTCGGGAACTGCAAGATAGCACGAGGGAACGTTTGCGCTGGAACACGCCTCTTATTTTCACTGAACTGCCCAACGAATGCAAGTTCATTCCCTAATTTACTGATGCGCGTCTGTGGAGGGAAATGTCCCCTATGTGTCGGGTGCAAGTTATGAATGATACATGCATTGTTTTAAAAAGTCAATTGAGATTGGTGTAAGATAGGGCCCTTTATGTCATACTTTATACACAAAGTATGTCAGGGGGCAAAAGGACCGATGACAATACTGACCTCTCACCTGTCTTCCTGTTTTCTATTTTTCCCTCAGGATTCCAATAAGTCCAGCACCCAGAGCCTCAGTGACACAGGCTACTCCTCAGATGGGATCTCCGGCTCCATGGGCGAGATCACAGGCCAGATCCGTGAGGATCCTGTCGGGAAGCTGAATGAACGAGGCCCCTGCAGCCCCTCAGAGATCACCAAACTGGAGAGCTCCATGCGGCCGCTGCTGGAGTCCAAGTCCAAGACTGCTGTGGACCAGGGTCGTGGGAGGCCTCACTCTCTGTCAGTCGGTCAGGGCGAGGAGTATAACTCAGACGGGGAGGTGTCAGATGACCTCAGCTCCAAGCTGCGCCATGACTATGTGGAGGACAGCAGCGAGAGTGGTCTGTCCCCTTTACCAACCAGACAGAAGAAGTCCCATAAGGAAATGACAGATGAGGAGTTCATGAGGAGGCAGATCATGGAAATGAGTGCTGACGAGGATGAGATGGAGGAGGAGGAGTATGGCTACCAGAAAATAAAAAGCAAAAAAGATTTGGGCAAGGAGAAGCGACGCAGCCTCACCCACCATTCCAGTAGTTTTGAGGAGGAGACCAAGGGCGCTGATGGTGAAGACGACGAAGGTATGATGGCTTCCCAAGGAGGCCTGCGGCGGTTTAAGACCATTGAGCTGAACAACTCAGAGCATGACCTCAGAGAGCCAGAACTGGAGATGGAGAGCTTGACTGGGTCACCAGAGGAGCGGTCGAGGGGAGAATATTCATCAACTCTCCCCGCTACCACTCCCAGTTACACCTCCGGCACATCTCCCACCTCTGTGTCTTCCATGGAGGACGATAGTGACAGCAGCCCCAGCCGTAGGCAAAGACTGGAGGAAGCAAAGCAACAGAGGAAGGCTCGCCACCGCTCTCATGGCCCACTTCTGCCCACTATCGAGGACTCCTCAGAGGAAGACGAGCTGAGGGAGGAAGAGGAGCTTCTGAGAGAGCAGGAGAAGATGAGAGATCTGGATCTGCAAAGGATTCGCAGCACAGCCAGGAAAACCAAGAGGGACAAAGAGGAACTTAGGGCCCAGAGACGTAGAGAGAGATCCAAGACTCCGCCAAGTAACCTCTCCCCCATTGAGGATGCATCCCCAACAGAGGAGTTGAGGCAAGCCGCAGAGATGGAGGAGCTCCACAGGTCCTCTTGCTCTGAGTACTCCCCATCCATGGACTCAGAGGCAGAGGGCTTTGAAGTGATGGGCTCAAAGCTTTACAAGTCCGGAAGCCACCACAACCTACCTACCTTCATGTCTCTCTACTCCCCCACTGAAAAACCTACTGCCACCTCGCCATCTGACAAGACACTGAAAAGTGCAGAGGAGGTCTATGAAGAAATGATGAGGAAAGCAGAGATGCTGCAGCAGGGACAATCAGGACGGCAAGGCCAACAACAAGGAGGTTCACAAAGACAATCGGATGGGGCGACTCAGCCTGGTAGCAAACAACATCTAGACACTGGAGCTCCTCTGACCCCTGGCTCTAGCCCAACGCAGATCTCTGCTCCTGTGTCATTCTCTTCAAATGACCCACGTGGGGCAGGAAGAGGGGTATCCCCAGGAATCAGTGTGACACAGCATCTATCAAAAGAAACCCAAGACAGGATGAGGACGCAGACTGCCAAAATAGGAGGTGTTATTCCCCCGGCTGCTGGAAGAGCAGTTCCACAGGGACCTGCACATGGGGCACCATCTCCTGACCCTGGAGCACCCTCTATTGCATCCTCCCTCTTCTCCTATTTTAAAGGCACCAGTCCTCCTGTCTCGCCTTCTCCCTCTCCCTCACAGAGCCCAACTCATTCCTCATCGCCACGACCAGCTGGCCCTGGTGCATCCCCACGACACACTGGGCCTGGAGGGTCCCCAAGACATTCACAGCATGGTGCAATTTGCCCAACCTCTGCAGTATCGCCGCAACAACATGGAGCCCAGACGCCACAACGAGCAGCATCGCCGCGTCTTGCAAGACAACAGTCCTCCGATTCACCAGTAATGGTGATAACACTGGGCTCTGAGACCACAACCAGTCCAGCTAGGCCTCAGACTGTGAACTCTTCAACCTCCCCCCTGTCCTCACCAACACAGGGTGTCCGCCAGTCGATATATCAGCAACAGATTCCTTCAACAAGCTCCCCAACGTACCAATCCCCCCAACATGGTTTACAGAGGTCCCAAGCTACAGAGAGGGTCAACATTAGTATGAGCACAACAATGACAACAACATCTACCACATACAGCCGCGGGCAAATCTCAATGGAAAATATTTCCCTATGTAAGATCTCTAATGTTCCAGGTACTTCTAGAGTCGTGGAACAGGGCCAAATGCAAATGCATCCGAGTGGATCTGCATCTGTGGTGGACTTGAGAGCACCAATGAAAACTGCCCCAATCATCATGACGGACCAGGGCATGGATCTAACATCTTTGGCAACTGATACAAGGAGGTATTCTCTTGATGCTGAGCAACCTCCCAGCCGTCACACAGCAGTGCAGCCTTTAAATGCAGCCATGAACCTTAATGCACAGGAGCAGCCGCACGTTTCAGCTTCTACTCCTACAACCGTCAGCGTTACAGTGGCAGCCTCCATGTTCATATCCCAGCCAAAGGGACATCAAGTGGTTTATGGAGATCCCCTTCAGAACCGTGTGGATCTGGGGCAAGGGGTGGGGTCCGCAATGTGTCTAACACAATCTAAGCCACCCATTATTGATCCGTCCATTCCTAAGATTGACGCATGTCTGGAGGATCTAGGCATCCAGCAGCAGCAACTTCAATTGCAGCAGCAGAAGCTCCTACAGCAACAACAGCTCCTCGAGCAGCAGCTACAGCAGCATCAACAATCCTCTTTTGCTCGCTATAACCTAGCAAACCAGGTCCCACCACTGTTGCTAAAAAAAGACCTGGTCGTGAGCCAGACAAGCAGCGGAGGTGCCCAGCCTGTGGTAAGCGTCAGTGCCATTCCTAGAGTAAGTCCCATGCCTCCCCAGCCACCATCTGTGGCACCACCTACTTCTAACACCCCACATGACTATGGTCAGGGTGGGCTTGCCTTGGAGTTGAAAAACAAGCCAACCATTATGAACCTGTCCACAGGAAAGCCCCAT
Organism: Umbra pygmaea; assembly: GCA_016801145.1. Classification (NCBI taxonomy): domain Eukaryota; kingdom Metazoa; phylum Chordata; class Actinopteri; order Esociformes; family Umbridae; genus Umbra; species Umbra pygmaea. The sequence goes on along the minus strand of JACXGM010000419.1, from coordinate 39,302 downwards.
GTCATGATGGTCCATCTGGAAGACAGCAATGCTTCTCAGGTGGCCACAGTGACTCAACTGGTCAAAGAGCCTCCTCCCCCTCCCTCTCCCCAAGTCTTGGATCTCACTGGTGGACAGATACAGAAACCAGAGAACCAAATTGCATGTTGTGATGTTGTTTACAAGTTACCCTTTGGTGGAAGCTGTGCAGGGAACTTAACTCAAAAGAGTCTTACCACTGAACCTTCACAAGTCAGTCTTCCACCAACTGCCCCACACTACACTGTAGGCCAGCAACAACAACAACAACAACAACAACAACAACAACAACAACAACAACAACAACAACAACAACAACAACAACAACAACAACAACAACAGCATCAACAAAAACAACAACAACAACAACAGCATCAACAACATCAACAACAACATCAACAACATCAACAACAACAATTACAGCAGCAGCAACTACAACTTCAACAACAACAACAAAAACACTCTGGAAATAATGGCTACCAGACAGCAAGCATGCAAGAAGCACCAGAGGATCGTAAACCAATTCAGGGAGTTTCTCCATACCCTATACCACCGGGAGGGAGGCTTCAACCTTCCATGTCTGACACCAACCTGTCTAATGTTGGACTTCAGTACTATCAGAGGACTGATCCTGGGGACCTGGCAGTTGATCTAAGCACTGTGAATCAGGCTTACGAAGGAGGATACATGGGCGTGGGTGCACAATACGGATCCTACACAGACTTGCGTCATCAAGGGGATGTTGCAGGTCCTCCCTTGCCCCTGCGAAGGTATGGCTCCATGTCTAACATCAACCAAGATTATGGCTATGGTCAGGTAGGTTTACCGGATGCCAACCTGGCAACATACAGTGCAACCACTGCCAGGGAGATTAGCCGAATGTGTGCTGCTTTGAACTCTATGGACCAGTTCGGTCAACGTTATAGCAATCCTGAGATGTTGCAGTATGGCGCTGGAAGAGGATTAGGGCCTGCAGCCAGGCTCAACCTACAACAAAGTTTAGCATCAATTCGAGCCAACATACTTTATGGCCCTGATGGGAGGCCCACTGCACATGGACAAGCTCTAACCAATCTGATCAATGCTAGACAAGCAAGCATACGGGCCTTATATCCATCTGCACTAAGAGGAGCTGATGGCATGACATACTCCACCATCAACACCCCAATAGCCTCTACCTTGCCAATAACCACCCAACCTTCCTCTGTTCTGAGGCCCATTCCACAAGGATTATACCGACCTTATCCTGCAGGAGTGACTGCTGTACCACTTGCTAGCCTCACCAGGTTGCCTCATATAATAGCAAGGATGCCTCTTTCCACACAAGGACCTTATGGTTACCCTCCCCCAAACCAGTTCCCTACAACAGCTAGTGTTCATGGAAGTCAACCTACAACAAGCACCTCTGGCCAGGAGGCTCCTGTCTATCTTGGGAAGCCTTCTGCAATTGTCTCTGTACACACAGCTTCAACTTTACATCCTGCCCAGCTGGTCTCTCATCCGGGTGCACAAACAACTGCGATGCCAATTCAGTCTGTAGTAGTCCCAGCAAACCAGCAGACCCATGAAGATCAAATCCAAGCTCAGAATGTTACAACTCACCTCCAGACTCAAAATCAAATGCAGTCCCAAATACAGCAACAAATGCAAACTCAAATGCAACAACAAATGCCAACTCAAACTCAAGCTTTATCTCTGACTCAATCCACATCCCAGCCAATAACTCAGCCACATCCACAGGCTTTGGTGCAGCCTCAGACCCAACCCCAGACCCAGCCTCAGTCCTCCTCCCAGATTGCTTCTACCACAGTCGCCAGCACCACAATCGCCACTTCCATCGACCCAGAGCTAGAGAAGGTAGAGGAGCGTTTGAGACAGCAACAGGAGCAGATGCTTCAGATGGAGCGTGAGCGCGTAGAGCTGGAGAAACTTCGGCAGATACGTCTGCAAGAAGAACTGGAGAGAGACCGCATTGAGCTCCAGAGACACAGAGAAAAAGAACAGCTTCTGGTGCAGCGCGAGATTCAGGAACTGCAGACCATTAAGCAACAAGTCCTGCATCAGCAGCAATCAGAGAGGGAGACCCAGCTGGTTATGCAGAGAGAACAGCTTGCTCAGCAGAGGATGCAACTAGACCAGATCCAGTCACTGCAACAGCAGCTTCAGCAGCAGTTGGAGGAACAGAAGAGGCAAAAGACTGCAGCAGCAGAGGCGGTGGCTGCAGCCGCAGCAGCTGAAGCAGCCGCTGCATCTGCAGCAGTGGCTGCTGCAGCTACTACTGCTCATGGTGCAATACAAGGGGTTGTAGTCGGAGGAGGAACCCCTCAAGGGTTCATTATCTGTGACCAGAGTGGTAGGGTGATTCAACAGGATGGCCAAAGTGTGCAGTTCTGGCAACCCCATATGGAAGGGCAGGTGGTACAAACAGTTGTGGCCGCAAGGCCTATACAAAGCTCTGCCTCTGAGATGTCATTGAGAAACAGCGAAGACCAGACAGGGTCCAGGGTAATGAAGAAGCAGAACTCTATGCCTCGTCTCAGGGATGGATCAGAAGATGAGCCGGTGAGGAGGATCACAGACAGCTGTGTGCAAACAGATGATGAAGATGGGGAGGACAAGTATATGAACCGCAGGGGCAGGAGAACCAGGCGCATCGCTGACTGCAGCGTTCAGACAGATGATGAGGATCAGGCAGAGTGGGAACAGCCAGTTAGGCGTAGGAAATCGCGCTTCTCCAAGCACTCTGACTCTAGCGCTGAGGTTAAATCAGACGGAACCTCGAAGGTGTCCTCCTCCAGCATAGCCATTCAGACCACAAATGACTCCTCGTGTCAGACTGAGACAGAGCAGTTGGGTCGGGTCTCACCTGCAATCCACATCACTGCAGCTGAGACAAACAAGGTGGAGTTGCTACACTACATCTCTGCTCCAGAGAGGACCCATAAAGGTGAGAGCTTGGCCTGTCAGACAGACCCAGAGGCCCAATCTCAGGGAGTGGTGGCCCCTCAGCTTAGCGTCCCTACCACCATCAGCCCATACTCAACCACTATGCAGATGGTGGGCTCAACTCCATCCCCTCCACAAGGGGTGGCCAAGTTCGAGAGGAGAAAACCTGACCCTCTGGATATCGGCTACCAAAGCCACCAGCAGAACGAGTCTCCATCTCGTCAGCCTCCCAAGTCTCCTCAGGTCCTGTACTCCCCCGTATCCCCGCTGTCGCCCCATCGAATGCTGGAGACCACATTTGCCTCCCAGGAGAAGCTCAATAAGGCACATGTCACACCTCAGCAGAAAGCATTCACTGCAGAGTCACCGCAGCGCCACCAGAGCCTCCCCAGGCCTATTAAGAGTGTGCAGCGCTCCATGTCGGACCCCAAACCCCTCAGCCCCACCTCAGAAGACCCTGCCAAGAACAGATTCTCCCCTTACCATCAGCAGGCCCTCTCCAACAGTCAGGTATGTTAGATGTTAATTTTTATCTCAAATAGATTTAGCAACAAATCAATAAACCTGATATGAAAAGTGGAGTATTTTTAATAGAATAAAAATAGGTTACATTTTTTCACAACATTCAATATTTAAGTTTATTTAGCAGATGCTCATTTCCAGAGACACTTACAGTAATTTTGTAATGGCTGAATAACCGTGCTACAGTATACACTAGAGAGAAGACTACTAAGTAGCATGTGACAGTGAATAAACTACACTAGAGAGTCTTGTGTGACAGTATTGTGTGAGAGCACAGAAGCATCACACTGGGTTTGGCATCAAAGGCTGTGACAGAATGTTCTTAGGAGAGCAGCTGTCCATGGCAGGCACCAGAAAAGCTTCCACACTACATATATTACAGTATGCCATCCAATTTTGTACTCACTACATAGCATAAACTGGCATCCATTTTCTATTTTCTTCTACTGTATCTATACTATCCTTCAATATCTATCTCTGGCATGCACGTACACGTACACGTACACAACACACTCCACCTCCAACCTTATTTCTCGTTTTCCGTTGTGCTATTGTTTGTATGCATGTAGTTTCATTGTAATTAGATAGGAGTTGAGAATATGTTTAGTGTTAATAAGTATTTAAGTATTATTACATTTTTATTTTCTTTATTTGGACACACTTGAAAATGAGAGAAGGCATCTCACGAGTTTGTATACTGCAAATAAAGGAATAAATATCTAGCAAAGTCTATAGGAGTGCCAGGGGGAGTCAGTGTGGAGGCAACCTGGGGCTGCCATGCTGTCTTCCGGCTTGTTAGCAGCTGGTCGAAGTAAAGTCAGGTCCTTCTGTATTCAGTGCAAGGGCTGTCGGATGAACATGCACACACAGAATTCATGAGAGGATTTTTTTCACATATTGTACATTTCTCTGTTTATTTGTACTGGCCATACATCAACATTTGGAAAAATGTCATTCTTACGGATATTTGTAACATTCACCATGGGTCTACACACCTCCTAAAATGTAAGTAAAAAGAAGGAATCTTGTTTGAATTCTCCTTTGTTGACAATGCTTTTTCATTGTATTTGTTTTCTTGTTGTCTGCATAGGATAGGAGGAAGTTAGGAAGATAGATTTGGGGAAAACAATTAATTTAAAGTTGTAGAATTCAATATCTGTATGAGTGGAATCTCCTAAGATTAAAGAATATTCATTACTTATGATTAGTTTTACACCTAAACTGCCAATTCTCTCTCGTTTAGGGTACATTTCAATTAGCGTAAATGAAATGAAACTTTTTAAGCACCCAAACTCATTAACACTGTTCACTTAAATTGATGATTCCTTATCAAAAATATATATTTTTTATTATGCTCTGAAAACAAATAAATCAATCAATGGAAAACCTAAAGTATAATCAAGGCCTATGATAAGAAGAATAGGAGTCTTCACAACCAATTTAGTGCAATTAGTCGAATTTTCAGGCAGGCATTCTTTTCATTCACTCACAATATGAGCGTTGTTCAGATCATGTTTCACTGCCTCTCTCTCCAGATGGCCTCCTTACAGCAGCAGCAAAACGCGCTGATGAGAAAGGTAAAGAGGACCCTGCCGAGCCCACCTCCAGAGCAGAGCCCTCTCCCCATCGTCACCCCAGCCATGTCCCACATGTACAGCAGCTCACCCGGTATGCAGCCTCAGAGGGTGCTGCCCAGGCCTGCCCAGGGGGTCACCAAAGCCGGCCTGCTGAACGAGCTGAAGGCTGTGGAGCAAGAGTCCACCAAACTCCGCAAGCAGCAGCAGGAGCTGGAGGAGGAAGAGAAGGAGATTGATGCCAAGTTGCGGTACCTTGAACTAGGCATCCACCAGCGCAAGGAGACCTTGGTGAAGGAGAGGGAGAGGAGGGAGCTGGCATACATGCGCTGCATGGGCGATGCCCGCGACTACATGTCGGACACCGAGCTCAACAACCTGCGGATGGTGGCAGCAACAGGGACGTTTGACGGTAACGGATTGCTGACAAGGCCCAGCACTGCCCCACTGAGTCAGTTCACAAATGACCTCAACCCGGCCTCCCAGTTCCCGCCCACCTCCTCCTACATGGCGTATCAGTACCCACAGAGCCAGCCCACACCCACGCAGCAGCCAACCGCTGCCTACCAACAAATCGGTTTCCAACCCCCACAGTATCCATCTGCCTCGCAGCCCCAGCCAGGAACCTTCCAGCCCCACCCACCTCAAGGCCCAGGCTACCAGCCTCAGCCAGGCTACCCAGCCCCTGGGGGCTATGGCCAGCCTTCATACCAGACCGATCTAGGCATGCAGCAGCACATCCATCAGGGTTTCCAACCTCCGAATCCCTCAGGGCAGAACCTGCCCTACCCAGGCCAGAGCCCCTACCCTGGCCCAGGCATGTCCTACCAGCCCCAGGCTGAGATCCTCACCATCCACCAAAGGCCTCGGCAGACCTCCCTGGCTGACTTGGAACAGAAGCTGCCCACTAACTATGAGGTGATCAGTAACCCTGCTGTGTCTGTGGCTACATCGGCTCCAGACACTGGCTTCGGCTCAGTGTATGCCCCCAACAATATGCCCAACACCTATGGGCAATACCGTCCCCCGGAGCCAGGATTGACCCACGGGGTGGACAGCCCCACATCAGCCTATGCTGTAGATGGACTGTACACTTCCAATCTGGAGCAGAACATCCCCAGGAATTATGTAATGATCGATGACATTAGTGAGCTGACCAAAGAGAACGCCGGCCAGTCCGTTGATGCTCTGGGGCACCCAATAGCAGGGCGCTATGGTGAGAATGGTCCCGCGCGTCAGACAGGCTACGGCAATGAGCCTGTGGACCCGTACATGCCTACAGGCACCTCAGGCTACCACCAGCAGGGCGCTGTGGACCCTCGGAACAGCAACACATTAGGTGGTGGGGGATCATCCTATTACTATGATGACTATAATAAACACCCCAGCACAACACGACCAGGGGGCCCCGGGACCCAGAAACACCCATCCAAAAACCTGGCACCCGCCGTGGTCTCCTCTGGTAAGCGCAGCAAGCACAGGAAGCAAGGCATGGAGCAGAAGATATCCAAGTTCTCCCCCATCGAGGAGGCACGAGACGTGGAGTCCGACCTGGCCTCTTACACCATGACCACATCCACGGGGGGCAGCTGCACCATGGTGTCGCGGTCTGGGGTGAAGAAGAGTGGCTACGACCAGCAGAAGTACTACGGTGGTTCCCAAGGAAGCCGGGAAGCCCTGGAAGAGGAGGACCGAATGTACGGCTCTGGGAGGTCCCGGTCTACGGGCTACGGCATGGACAAGATCTCCTCCAGGGACTCCTCAGGCTACAGGAGCAAGTCATATGAGAGAGATGCCATGGAGCGGACTCAGAGAGGCAGCCGTGGTGGACGGCCGGGCTTGCGCACCCAGAATTCAGAGGAGGAGAGCCCACTCAGCCCAGTGGGAAAACCTGTGGGGATCGGTAGAGGTGGCACTGGGGTACCAGGTGACCCCCACGATGTGAGGAACCAATATGGCTCCAGCCACTCTCTACCAGACGTCCAGGACCACCACATAAAGGACCTGCCCAGGAGCCATGTGTACAAGCCCGATGACCCATACCTTGTAGATGACCAGCACTGTGCTGTGTCGGACAGCGAAGGTAACTGGTGCTGAATACCACTAACTGCCTGATATTTTCCGCCTCTCTGTCTGCTCGAAACAGTCTGCATGCCAAGTCTTCAGAGCAGAATGATAACCTTCTCATGCTTTGTCAGTGTTGAAAAGAAGTGAATATTGTGCCCGAATGCATGAAACCACATTTGCCTCACCTATATTTTTACTCTTTTTGCATGCTTATTTTTATTTTATTCGATTTTATTGTGTTTTTTTCATACAGTTTTTTACGCTTTTTGTTTGTCTCTCAAAGACTACATATTTTTCTTTCTTTGGGTCTATCTTCTTCTGTCTACATTGTTGTCTGCATGGCTTCATTTCCATTGGCATGCCTCACGTCCTATCCTCTACAAATCACAAATAAAATGGAAACTGACTAAAGGTCCTCTTTTTGTTCAAAAGCGTATCATCTGGGTCAGGAGGAGACGGACTGGTTTGAGAAGCCGAGAGAGGCTCGCTCTAACCGCTCCAGACATCATGGGAGTGCAGGCCACGTGTCCACCGGAAGACAACAGACCAGTGCCAATGTGAAGCACACCTACCATGACTACGATGAGCCCCCTGAGGAGCAGGACCTGTGGCCTCAGGATGAGTACAACAACCAAACTCGCCACTCGTCCACCTCATCATCACGTGACCATCGTGGTCACCATGGTAGCGGAAGTTCAGGAAGGCACTCCTCTTCTCGAAACTCCGGCGAGGAGCCTCGGTCGTCAAGTCGATCCTCCAGAACACACCCCAAAGAACCGTCCGCGCGTTCTGAGGCCCGTGGATCCTCTGCCCAGAAAAGGGGCTCAGACCCGCGCTCCTCCCGGGAGGGCTACCGGGATCGGGATTCTGGGGACTACTCATCCCGTGACCCGACCTCCGGACACCATCGAGAGGGCACTGGTGGCAGGGGTCAGAGGGCGCCAGGCTCTTCATCCAGGAGACAGGAAGGAGCTACAGGGGCCAAGCAAGTCCAGGGGCAGCAGCCCCAACGTGGTCAAGTTGTGCCTCAGCAACAGGGTCAGCGGTCCACTACGGGTCAGCCGTCCCAGCAGCCTGCCCAGCAGCCTGCCCAGCAGCCGGCCCAGCAGCCAGCCCAGCATCCGGTCCAACATCCGGCCCAGCATCCGGCCCAGCATCCAGTTCAGCAGCAACATCAACAGCAGCAACCTCAGCAACGCACTCAGCAACCACAGCAGAGTCAGTCCCCTCCAACATCCGCTGGTGGTTCTCAGCCCACACCAGGCACTGCCGGACCAGGGGCCACGGCAGGACAAGGGCCAGGAACAGCAGCACTAGGAGTCACACAGCAGCAAGCTAAATCTGGACAGTCTATGGCACAAGGCCGGCAGCCGGGAGTCGGACCCAGCATAGGCCAGCCACCAACAACAGCCGTGAGTACACCTGAGTTGTGTTTGGTATTGTTAAATTCGTGTCAAGTTTATTCTGGCAAAAACCATGAAATTACTGGGCTTCTGTAATTTGGCATTTTACTTTTCATCTCAGATTAAGATTAACGATAGCCTCTTTTTCCTTTCTTCGACAGGCAACTCCTACCCCTGGAATAGCAATTGGGGGGGTGAAGCCTGCAGCAGTTATTGGGGGGGCTGCAGCAACACAGCCACCCAAGATTGTCACACCCCCCCTCACAGGCATCGGTGAGATACAAGATTTAGATTGTACTAAATGACACTACCCAGGCTTGGTGTAGTGCAGTGGGATGAGTAATTTTGCACCAAACCTGCATTTCAGTGGTCAAAAGTACAAATTGTGACCACAGCTTCTCCGACATTGTCTGGAGGTCTCGCGAGAGGCAAATTTGCCAAGCACTGCCCTAGTTAAGGGATAGATAAATCAAGTTAAGTAACATGCCATGTTGCACTACAGCGTCTGATTGTGTGCAGCTCGGGTGCCAGTAATTCAATTGCGGAAGTATAGTTGGTTAATGGGTAATCATCCTACGCATGTGATGGCTAAAAGATTTTGTGTTGGTTTAGCATTGTGATAAGAATCGGACAGCTCTGCGACATGTGGTTGGAGGAACCATCCTTCACCTGTCAGAGGAGTTGCAAAGATGCCAACGAGGCAGAATTAGGGATAATTGGACAAAACCAATTAGGAGGGGAGCTAAATGGTTAATAAAGTAGTAATAAAAATAAATGAATTACATTCTACCAAAACGCAGACACTCAAAACAGAAGGATATACTAACAGAGGCATTCCCCTATCTGACGCTGTCATTGTTCTTGCTCTGTAGGCTCTAAAGCAGCGCCACCTGGAGGCATAGGCAGCCGCCCAGGTGGAATTGGGAGTGCGCCAGTGGGCCAGCCCCCAGCGGATGGGGGAAACGTTCTCACAAATATCCTGGGAGGGGCGGGAGGTGCGGCCGAGCAAGCTGGGAAACTAGGAGATGGTAAGGCACCTGAATACTGCATTGCAAAATATATTTTTTCCCTGTAGCTTACTCAGTTTCTCTCTGTAAGTTGGGTAGAGTTTAGACATTGAGTGTGTTCCACTAATCATACTTCGCTTGCTGTGGACTGAATGTATTGAAAAATGTGTCTGACTTTACTTTAAGAAAGCCAAAATAAGCATTGCAGATCAGCGGGTCATTGTCCCTACTGCCATGCCAAGACAGCGTGACAGCATCAAGTTCTGTTCTAAATGACCATGTTCCAAAGCACCAACACCACAATGTATCACTGATAAGCTGTGAATATCTGACTGATGTACAGATAATATTGATTCACTATTTATGATGAACGATGATATGAGGATGTATCTGTTCCAGTCTACAGTATAACAGGAAGAGGGTTAACGTCCTTCGAACTGAAGTCATTCTGACATATGACCTGAAGTCATTCTGACATATGACCTGAAGTCATTCTGACATATGACCTGAAGTCATGTTTTACTTGATTGAATAATTCAGGTCACAAAATAGTTAGAAGCTCCCCTTGTAGTCTACATCTTATTTGGTCACCAATTGAAAGGAAGAAAAACATAAAGAGTTTTGATCTGTGGCATTTATGAGATATGTTTTTCTTCAGAAGTTGTAACCTTCCTAAACCTACCTTCAGAATTGGTATCTATTTGGGCTACAAACTAAAAATTCCCTGTTACACTTTGTGCTCTAGGGCATGCAAGTCTGTTTGGCTTTAAAGTACAACACACACAAGTTATGTAAAGATAAGATAAATATAATTGCTGAAAGAACAACAGCACATATCAAGAACTGGTAAAAGTTCTAGGGTATCTGGAAAGCCTTATCGGTCATGCAAATTGGCCAGCATTGCCAGTGGAGTGGTGAGGAAATGTCTGCAGGGATTCCTGTTTTCATTATGTTTCATTAACTCCCGCAGGTGGCTTGGGTTCCTGCAAATGTCCACGTATGACATTTGCACATTGACGCAAGTGACTTCCTGGTTGGAAGAAATAAAACGACGTGCTGCTGATGCAAATGACAAAGGCTAGAATGTGTTGGTAGTTGTTTCAATACGAGACGGCCATAGATACACTCAGATATGACAAATGTGTTTTAGAAATACACAGGAAAAGAAAATGGTCTTAAAAATGTATAACTGCTAAAACTGGGCTGATTTTTTTATATAAACTGTAAAAATTACAATTTAATAGGAAGCACCATACATTTATTCAGCTATATAATTTATGCCCAAATGTTTAGCAACCTTATAAACCTATGGCTGTTTGTTGCCTCACTGAATCAACAAACTCAACTAAGTTTTATTATTGATAGGTATGTGTTTGGGTAACTGAAAATGTTTGCTACTGACAAGATTTCTCCCAAATTCAAAAAATATTGTCATTTAGAGCATTTATTTCCAGAAAATGACAAATGGTTGAGAAAAAAAAGATGTAGTGTTGTCAGACCTCAAATAATGCAAAGAAAATAAGTTCGTAACACAATAATAATGTTTTAGGAAGAGTTCAGACATCAATAAATTCATACATCTTCCAATTGATCACATTCCAGAAGTTTTCAATGAAGTTGATTTAAGCTAGTTTTGCAATGTTCTCTTAATTGCAAAGCTGTATTGTATGTTGAATCTACTTATTTTTATTTACATTGTCAAGCATGGCACCGAGACACAGAGTGCATCTCAAGTCAGAATTTAACTCATATTGATTTGCTATGTACAGAGGCTGTCAAACTATACGCTCCCCTTGGACTCATTAAATGCGTAGACTTTATTTTTCACTTTCTCATTCTGGATTACTTTGTGATGATCAGTGGCCAAAAAAGCTCCTGTTGAAATCAATTTGGATATATATTTTGATCAGGTAATTTGCTCCTGGGCAATGTCCCTGTATTTACTGTAAGTCGCTCTGGATAAGAGCGTCCACCAAATGATTAAAATGTAAATGTTATTTCTAAATGAATCAATTAATAATATAGCAAACATGAATCCTTTATTTGACAAAATGCTGTGTGAATATTAACATTCAGTTAATATACTAACATTGCACCGTAATAAACCTATCTTTCCATCCATTCTGTTTCTCGTTTACACAGCTATTTCTGGCCTCGGCAAAAAGTTCACTTCGTTTTGGTGAACGGAAGAGAGGAGGGTAAATACATATTTTCTTTCTACCCGTGTTGTGGTTGGTTTTCAGGCTAAAGTGTAAGTGGTTGACAGTAGCACCTCTTTGTGTGTTGTGGAAGTCCCATGTGTAAAGCCAAGACTGTGTTTGTCTTGCAGGGATAGAAGATATTAAATGGAGGGGGAGTGGAGTCTTTGTACTGGAAAAACCTATGAAACTGCATTTTGTACATTTCACTTTCACAATGGAATGGAGGAGGGGCAGGGGAATCATGGGGATGAGGTGGGCATCATAATTTTCCTCTTCTCATGATGGATGTTAATGAAATATTGACATAGCTTTCATCTCTTTTAGAATGTAAATAGACCTAATCATCAATCAAAGTATGAAAACTACCATCAATGTTTGAAGTGCAGCATCTGCATGCTCATTACCTAGACTGTGTCTGTAGAGATCTGCTTAGAAGTAGTACACCAGCTAGCAAATAGGTTACAATTTGAGACACAGTGCCTTCAAGCTGTGGCAGCTCTCCCACACAATGATGGATGTAGTGTTGTATCAGCGAGATATTTGCATAGATTAACATAGATTCACGTATGCATAATGTAGAATCAGGAGTGAACTGATGACTCATTAAGTACAGGGGCTGAATATCTTGTCAACTTGCTGGGTCCATTTCTCCTTTTCTGCCTCTTTATATTTCTTCTTCTTACCCCCCTCTCTCTCTTTCTCTATTTTTCCTCTCTTCTTTCACCCCATATTAACAGCAATCAGGGCTGAAATCAAAGGATGCCTGGTCAGCAGTGAACTCCCCAGACACAAGCAGACAACATGAGGAGAATCAGGCTGAGGCTGGGTGGATGCTTGGCCAGCACTGGCTGGGATCCCAGACGTGAGCAGAGGGTTAAAGAGATGACAAAGTGGATGGATGTCATGTCAAAGTGTGGGTCCCAAACATAAGCAGACGATTGAAGAGAGAATTCTGCCCCTGCTGGCTGTAAGGAGGAATTAGTTTAATTCTGTGCATGTATTGTGTGGGTGTCTAGAGCATATTTCTTTTGTTTTTTTGTTTGTTTGTGTGCTCAGTAAATATAATTTATGTTGGGTCAAGTCAACACCATTATCATGTCTGTTTTGTCCCACTGGACAGATTGTTAGATCCCAAAGCTTAGATTCCAGGTAGGCGTCCAAGGTATAGTCCAGTTTAGCACAAAGTCCAGCGCTTAGAGTCCAGAGTTCAGTCCCAGAAAGAGATTTGAGCTCACAGTCCAGGAAAGAGCCCATAGTGTTTATGGGTCAGACATTATAGCTCAGAGGTTGGAGTCCAGATATTATAGGTCAGATGTTATGGCATCGAGGTTATATCCCAGATGTTATAGCTCAGAGGTTAGAGCCCAGATGTTATAGCTTAGAGGTATAGCTCAGAGTTAAGAAATTAATGGAAATTATCCAGCCAGCCTTTTCTTAGTTGCATATTTTCCTGAACACCCTTTAGAGGAGATCAGACGGGACAAATTTTATCCAAAGGGTTTTGACATAGAGGAAAGAGGACACAAGGGAAAAAGGCCATCTTGGGAAGACTTAGATATGAGATGTGGCCTGTTTAGTGTAATAAGGGGTTAACTTAGGAAGGTGTGGCCTGTTTACTGTAATAAGGGGTTAACTTAGGAAGATGTGGTCTGTTTACTCTGATAAGGGTTTAACTTAGGAGGGTGTGGCCTGTTTACTGTAATAAGGGGTTAACTTAGGAGGATGTGGCCTGTTTACTGTAATAAGGGGTTAACTTACTGTAGGAGGGTATGGCCTGTTTTCTGTAATAAGGGGTAACTTACTGTAGGAGGGTGTAGCCTGTTTACTGTAATGGGGGTTGATTTACGAGTGTGTGGCCTGTTTACTATAATAAGGGGTTAATTTAGGAGGGTGTGGCCTGTTTACGGTAATAAGGGGTTAACTTAGGAGAGTTTGGCCTGTTTACTGTAATAAGGGGTTAACTCAGGAGGGTGTGGCTTGTTTACTGTAATAACAGGTTAACTTAGGAAGATGTGGTCTGTTTACTCTAATAAGGGTTTAACTTAGGAGGGTGTGGCCTGTTTACTGTAATAACGGGTTAACTTAGGAGGGTGTGGCCTGTTTACTATAATAAGGGGTTAGCTTACTGTAGGAGGGTGTGGCCTGTTTACTGTAATAAGGGGTTAACTTAGGAGGATGTGGCCTGTTTACTGTAATAAGGGGTTAACTTACTGTAGGGGTGTGTGGCCTGTTTACTGTAGTAAGGGGTTAACTTACTGTAGGAGGGTGTGGCCTGTTTACTGTAATAAGTGGTTAACTTAGGAGGTTTTTGCCTTTTACTGTAATGCCAGAGGCCTACTGTACTGGGAGGTACATTATGGAACCAGTCAAAAGGGAAAAAGTAATCTTAGCAAAGCTCATTATACGATCAACCCTGCAGACAATGTATTTGCTGCCCTATTTCAGAGCTTTATAAACCATCATATATTAAAATGACTTTGTTAAACTAAAATGATATTATTTTAGGGAGAAGACAGAGTCTTTCTGTCTGTCTGTCTGTCAGACATTCTGCTTGAATGTAATTTTCTCAGTCTCTCAATTTTTCTATGTATATGCCTCGGTCTTCTTTTTTTTAAGGCAAGATGTTCAAGGTTGTGTTCTAGCGCAGTACATTAGCTCACCTGATTCACATACTGTAGGCTTTATAATTTGCTGAAAGTTTAATTCAGGTCTCTGTAACATATAATACTCATGAAACTCCTATTGATCCATGTAGGAGAGGCTGTAGAACTGATCTGAGGGACAATGCTACACATGTCAGAAATCTGTATTGAACATATTTGACACTGTTAACACCGGTAACTTAAATTCCGATTACTATGAGCCCATCCTCCCCAATTACGATGCTATTTGGTCACCTGTGGTGTGTGCGCAGCTTGGCTTGTTATCTGTGCAGCACATTAGTACTGTGTTACAGCTCACATCTGCCCCCTTCAGTTCTATCTCCTGAACTTTTTCTGTGTACTATGTTTTTTTATCAGACTGTATACATTTGTGTGTTTTCATCATACGGTTTTAAATATCCAAGACTCTCAGATAGATTGTTGGAATCAGAGTGGTATAAGCAAGCAATGTATCAACCAGGATTTCTGGAAAACCCCTTAGTTGAAAGCATTTTATATAAACCTATTTCTTTGTAGAGGTGTTCTCAAGAGAGACAGATAACATTTGACATTTGTGTTTTCAGATGCACCCGCAGAACGTTAGCAAGATCCTAAAGCAGAGGGGATGAAGTCAGAGAAGATACGATCCTGCCTGCACTCTGACAGAGAGAACACCTGGTCGAGGAACAGAACAGGGAGCTGTCATCCACACTACAGGGTTATCATCCCTCGGCTAAGTGGGATGCAGGATGATGCTGCTTCTTCACCCAAACCTCTGTCGTCTTTGAGGGCCTCACCGGGTCTCATCTGAGGATCCTTCGTATGAACCTCCACAGTGCGCTGAGGGAAAGTCACTCTGTCTGAGGTATCCACATCTGACCAGAATCCGCCGTGTCCCAACTGGCACACTATTCAGTACACTACTTCTACCATGCGCCCATTGGTTTCCAGTCAAAAGTAGTGCACTGCATAGGGAATGGAGTGTTGTGCTCAAAGGGCCTTATTAGTATTACCCATAGAAATAGAATGGATAGAAAGGCCATTGAACTGCTTGGCGTGGTCATTCATTTGAATTGGAATGGCCTTTCTATCCATTCCATTTTTATGGTATTACCATTATACCACATTGGGGAGCTAGGTAGATACACAGCTCATAGGTTTTACTAGTACTAAAGACACTTTTTTGCCAACTCTAACTAATCCACTGGAGGAGGCAAGATGGTACCACAGCGACAAACAAAAAAACAATATCCCTACTTATTAACCCCTTGAATGCTTGTTTTTTATGATCTCTACATTCCAGTATAGGGAACGATGACCCTTTCTTTGAATGTGTTTTTATTTTTCCTCCACCTGTTGTAATGACATGATGTCTACAGAATGCAACGTGTATATGTGGACATTGGAATGCACGCACAATAATACAAAAAAAATTATCATAACTTCTTAACACTTTTTCACCACCATGTCCAGAAGAGGGGCTACCAGACATTATTAGACATTCCTACACAAATTGTATAAAGAGGCAATGTGGGAGGCGGAGATAACTGTTAGCCCACCAATAGAGTGTAAGATCTACACAGGAGAGGACCCAACTGAACGCAAACATGCGTGGCCACTGCTATCTTTTAGCCATCGCAAAAGCCATCACTTGTCAGTCCCAGAGCACTTTGGGACATGGTTTTTTATTTTTTATCAATTGTTAATTTGTTTTCATCTTGTTTAGTTTCTTATAATTTTTTGCCTGATATCTTTCTGAAAAGAAGAGCCTTATTGGTTAAATTTTTTTGTACTTGTATACCTCATATGTTTTTAAATGACCATATCATAACTTTCTTAATTTCTTTTTGCACAACTGTATACTATTGTATGTACATACATTTATGTATAACACTGATAATGTAAATTATTTTTTGTCTATTTATGCATTTATATTTATGTGACTTCTGTTTTTATGGTTTATGTTGGTAAATCTATGTATATTTCAATGGTCTAATGTTTTCTTATTTATTATCTTGCAGTTGGATAATTTGCTGATTTATTTTTAAAAGCAATAGCATGCAGAAAATGATGTTCAGCACAATAGTGTTAATGTGGTTTAAATTTGTGGTTGGGAATATCTGAAAAAGGTTGATACACAGGAAATATGTGTGAGAGACTTGCTAACCATACATACACACATAAACCTAAGTTTACAATAACTCAAACTTACAAACACAATAACGCAGACAATTCCACCATGGCACACACACAAACACACACACCAACACACACATATGCAGGAGTGGTTGAAGCAATCATTTCAAATGTTCTATGCAATGATTCGTTTTGAAACTGGAAAAGACTCCAAATCAAGTTTACCCATGATGACCAATGTTACTCAAAAGAATCCAACAACATTGTGAAATTAATATCATCAAAAAATCGTAATGAACATTTGTACTTAGCTAATGTATGGATCTAAATGTAGAACTATTAAATCTAGACTTGTTTTTATTTTTGTGGCATGTTTAATAGTACCCCCCCACTTCCCATTTGGGGAACTTGTTGCCAAAGGGTTAACTACAGTAGGTAGACTGTCAGTCATGAATGTCCATCTTCCTGTTGCTTGAAGCATGGGTTAGCTTGGCTTCGTTCGGATGTTTGTATGCCCTCATTCAGGCTTAGTGTGTGTGGCTTGACCGCACCCCGCTGTGCCGTGGGCTGTCTGGCTTACAGTGACTGTTCAGTACGTACGTTTGTACAAACCTGTGGTGCGGTCGGTCAGAAATGCTTTTTTGTAAGATGTCAGTCATTGTGCGTATTGGCTGTTGGTTTATAATCTGAAAAGATGGAGGGTTTGTTTCAGGTATCCCATCTGTTGATGAGAACGTCAAACCAATAAAACTGTTTCTTATTGCATATAGGAATGGCATCATCTGGTTATAGATTAATGGAACAACTTGAAGGTTTATGAAGCCACTCAGAAAATATCAGTGTCATTAGTTGTTGGAGAGACTATGGAAATCCTAACCTCCATTTTAAATCATGCAATTTATTTTAGAGTATGTGAACCATAGAAGTAGAATGGATAGAAAGGCCATTGAACTGCTTGGCATGGTCATTCGATTAGTACACACCAAAACGGCGATTGTTGTTAGTTGTCACGGTGACAACACGTGAATCGATTTAATGCGGAAGTAGGCCGCTAGATCTTTGCAAGGGAATGGTACACAAAAAATGGCTGCCGCTCTGACCATTCTGCTACATTGATTTGAATTGGAATGGTCTTTCTATCCATTCCATTTCTATGATGTGAACAGTGGAATTGCGGATGGATTCATCCCCAAACAAAGAGCAGCAGGCCTAGATCTCAAATGATCGAACATCCATCGTCATTTGAACCTTCCTTATCCTATTGTAGAGGGGCCATACGGTATTGTCAATCAGGTCAGAATGTCGCAACACACTGTTGACCCCAAGTCAGTCATTCACCATATCAGGAAATTGTAATGAAAGCACAAGCTTGACTGGTATGTTGACTCATACGTGTTATACTATAACGTGTTTAAGGCACGGAACTTTGATACATCAATGGGAAATGCGTTATTGATTTCAAAGAGAGGTAAAAAAACATAAACTCACAGCATAATTATAATGGGAGTGGATGTGATAAATCCAAATGGACGGACCTTGGTTTTGGTTAGCTATAGATATCTGCATGCTCACCAACTTTATGGAGACGTTGTGGTCGATAAGAGGTGCATGAGACCAGACAGCCTTCACTGACTAGCCATCCAGATGGACAGGCAGACAGACAGACACACACAAATACAGACAGACGCACATTCTCACTGTAAATACAGACAGATCTTCTGTACAGCATTTGAGTTCATAGTACGGACGTCTTGTGCATCCCAGCGCCGTACTTGCTGCCAACTTTTGTGCTTTTGTGTATAAAAGAATATTTATTATGATTAAATATTATTATCCTAATGATTATTATTATAATGATGAAATAAGCATAGTGTATGTGGCTGGCTCGTATTGACTGTTGGCAAGAGTGAAACAACTGTGTAGAGTTTCTATACATATTGTGTTTGTAAAACATGAAGAAATATCTACATGCCAAAAGTTTATCCCGCCGTTCTATTGTCTACCAGGAGGTTTCAAAATTGATGAAACATAATCACATGTTAATAAAAAGGTGAAGCAAAGACAAAATGCAACAAAAAATCCAGAAAAAGTCAAACTCAAGTCATTCACTGTTGTAAGTGCAATGGGCGAAATGTCAGTCGTGTATCCATTGTGAAACCTTGTGTTCTATTCAGTGTATTCATGTAAACAGATAGAGTAACATTTTGGTGCATCATGTCATGTAATGTGATTAATGAAAATAATGACCCTGCAATTTGTTTCAAGTAAGGACAAAGAATAAAGAGAAAATTAAATATCATTCTGCTTTGTGTTTTGTACTGTTTCTTGATAACTGGCTGCTGAAGGCTGTAACTCTGAATTGACTACTACCTACTAACTACAATAATAAAAAAACAAGCTGCACAATATACTAGAATTTATTAAATTCACATAAATACAGAGAACATTACAGCTCTGGAAAAATAAAGAGATAATCTGTTTATTTGGTTTTATTATTGAATGGTACCGTATGTGTTTGGGTAAAATTAACATTTTGGTTTCATTCCATAAACTACTGACAACATTTCTACCAAATCCTAAATTTAAATAATGTCATTAATGGCATTTATTTGCAGAAAATGACAACTGGTCAAAAGAACACAAAAAATGCAGTGTTGTCAGACCTCGAATAATGCATAGAATATAAGTTCATATTTATTTTTAAACAACACATTACTAATGTGTTTACTTAAAAAGAGTTCAGAAATTAATATTTGGTGGAATAATAATTGTATAATAATAACAATCTGCTTTCTTGCGTCTTGGCATGCTCTCTTTCAGTCTTCCACATTGATTGACTTTTCCCTACTGGCTGAAAAATTCAAGCAGACCATCTTTGTTTGATGGCTAGTGATGGTCAATATTCCTCTTGATCACATTTTAGAGGTTTTCAAAGTTGATTTAAGATAGATTTGCAATGTTCTCTTAATCGCAGAGCTGTATTGTACATTGAATCTACTTATTTTTATTTACGTTGTGAAGCATGGCACAGAGACTCAGAGTGCATCTCGAATCAGAATTAAACTCATTTTGATTTGCTATGTACAGAGGCTGTCAAACTATACGCTCCTTTGAAGAACCTAAGATATTGTTTAAGATAAAAATCTACATTACCCCTAGGGGAGCAAGTGTCTTTAAGTTAAAGATCCAAGCAGCCAGCCACTCTTTTCAACAAAAGGTTTTCAAAGTTGCCTCCACTACTACTAAACGAACAGATAGATAGAGGAGCAGACTACTGACTGTCTGTCAACGGATGGAGAGACTACAGACTTCTTACTGTTGGACTGCTTGCAGATTGGCTCCTGAGTGACAAATATTTTTACCAAAAACGTCCACTTCTTACTAAGGTGTCTTGTTATCCATTTCCCTGGAAGTGACAGCCAAACCAAAGCTGTTTGTGCTCCTTGGAGCATCAGATGTGTGGAACAGCGTGAAGCTACTGTCGCACAGCAGTCTGCTAACATCCTACTCAGTATTTTACAACATCCTTTGATGGTGTAGACTGTGATACTAATCCTGAGCCTTTGCTTTAGGTGAACAAAGACGTAAGGATTGTGTGAGGCCCAGGGAGCTAAGAGTACTGGTTCCCTGGTTCCCAAGGATAGCTTTAAGAGACTGTTCTGATAAGACAGGGGTTTACTCTCAGCTGTTTTGTAGGCAGGCCAGTCCAGCCAGTTAGAGCTAAAGATTTCTATCTGCTGTGGATATTGATGATGGAGACATGTCAGGAAATCTGTGCGTCCTTGTTATAATGTACTTATAATGACCAGAAATCCCTGAAAGTTCAGTAAAACAAGAAAACATGGTCTCCTGGGAACATTTTGTTGGACCCTATGACAAAAAATATGACCATTTTAAGTTTAGAGGTAAGCTTTAGGGTAAACATTAGGTTTATAGGTTTCTACTTTTAGGGCTATGGTTAGATATAATGGTAATGGTTAGAAAGAAAGAGTTAACAAGTTCAAGGTTTGGATTCAGTATTACGTTAAGGGTTACAGTAGGTCTAAGGCCAGGGTAGGTTTTAGGGAGAGGTGGACAAAGTACTGAGTACTTCTCTGAGTTCACAGGTTTTGGGTAAGTCCCTGCTTAAGTAAATAATGAGGTAAAGGGAGGTACTAGCTTAACATATAGGAACTACCTTTACCTGATTATTTTGGTCTTCAGTAGGGACTTCCCAAAACTTGAGAACTCAGAGTTACTCAGAAAATTACTTTTACTCAGTACTTTGTCCACCTCTGGTTTTAGTGTTAGAGAAATTTCTTTATGGTTAGGGAGAATTGTGATTGTAAAAAAGTGTTTGTGTATGTTACCAACAGTGGCGAACGTGGACTAGGGAACTAGGCCCTCTGTGGCATAAAAAAATTAAATCACCTCTTCAATGCTTGAATCATTTTTATTGGAACTTATTAGACACAAATATTTTTTATTGGAACTTCAAATATAAAATGCTATTATTTTATAACTTCAGATTTCATTTTCATACAATATCTTGGTACCTGAATATAAAAGCGAAATATACCTTCACAAATATGTTAATTGTTATTTACAGTTTATAGTAACCAACACAGCACGAGTGGTCATCACTGGCAGGGATATGGGCAGGATTTCTGGGACCCATAAAAGCAAACCGCAATGGTACAGTGTGTTTTCACCACAGGTGGGCCAGTCGATGTGTTGTATGTAGTTTGGTAGTACTTTCTTCAGTTAGCGTTTGTTAAATTCCCCATCCACCACGAACGCAGCATCAGGGTACATGGTTTTGAGTTTGCCAAGTTAAGAAAGTAATTCCTTGATAGCTGATATGCTACATGCATCAGGCGGGATATGAACAGCCAGCATTGTGACACCGGCACGGCAAATGGGGCCTGGGCTTAGGAACCTCTGACCATTAGGGGCCTCTGACCATTAGGGGCCTCAGGCTAAAAGGCACCAGAGGCCCCTAACGGTCCAAGGCCCATTAGACAATCTACTGTGAATGCAAAATATAGATAGATTTGAAGATGTGGACCCGTAAGCATCCTAACAATTGCCACTTGACTGCACTTTCTACACCTCAACCCATGCGAGGGCCCTTCTACAACTCATACCTGGGCCCCTCGGCTACACTTTAACCCATATCATACCCAGCCCCCCTGGCTCTACCTCTTACCAGGATTCCTTCACAAACCCTTCCTCTACAACCAGGGTCCCTTTACAACCTATACAGAGGCCCCTTGGTCCCGCCACAAAGAATACCAGGGCCTCCAACTACCAGTGTGTGTTAGATAATTGATCTATTTAATATTATGTATTTAATATTATACAGCTCTGGAAAAAATGAAGAGACCACAGCAATTTGTTTGCAAATCAACCTCATTGAAACTCTCTGCAATGTGATAAAGAGGAAGATGGATGGTCACAAACCTTCAAAGAATGCCGAGATGGGGGCCTTCGAAGACACGCGTGCCCAGGGGCCTCGTAGAATGAACATCCGTCTTTGGACCCCAGTTGACTCTACATAATATTAACATAATCCCAACATAATATCTTCAGGACTTCCACACGGAGCGAGCAATGTCTACCCAACTCTATGACACTGTTAGAATTGCTGTAACCGTCACTCCCTCCTGGATGTCTGGAGTCGGTGCTTCTAATCTCAGACTCCATTTTGTCTGTTTTATGTGCAGTGTAACCCGGACTTCATATAACATTATTCAGCCTATTGATCATTGTATTCACACCTTTATGTCATCTCTCTTCTACCAATAGATCACCTTAATTTACAGTCTACAAGCTACAGCTACATCCATTCATTCATTAGTGTCTCTATATTAGCTACTGGTTTGTGTCTAGTTTGTGGTTCATTGTTATACGTGTTTGTATGTAGGTGCTGTTTAAATGTTTTGGCTCATCAAAACTTTTTATTTTCCTAAGTGTGTTTTCGATTAAAGCTATGTTTCATTTGGTTCAATACCTTCACATTTGTCTTCAATATGAGACAGCAAAGAAAGGCAGGAGGCTACTACTACCCGGTAGGGGAGGACACTTTCTAAGATGAGCTGGATGATATCATGCTAGCCGCACTCAATAATATCCAGCCATCTGGGAGCTATACCCGCTACCCCATGAGCACTGCGGTGGTGGAAGCAGGAGATAGCCCTTTTGGATTCCCCTACCAAGTGGCAGGACGGTTTGGTAGGACCGTAGACGCAAGCTACAGGCCTAGGATGGAGACGAACATCCCGCAACAGGTATGGACTAGCCACCCACTGCCCAGGATAGGCAGGGTAACTGGGGTTGGTTGTGCTAGTTTCCCTAACAACTTTTTGGGGGGGGCTAAGAGGAGCAGGAGAAGTGGATCCAGGCCAAGGATCTGATAAGCTGGTGACCGAGTAGCCTCAGAGGAGGAGTAAGAAGTGGCAGGTGAGCAGGACACGGACTGAATAATTCCCTGGACGTAAAGGCTTGCTGGCTAGCTATACGTTCCCTGCCTACTCCACCTATGGGGTGCACAAGCCAGCCAGCATCCTCCTCACCGCTAGCTCGCATCCCTGATGGCTTGGCCAGTTAATAGACCTAATCTATCTCCACCGAAGCCAACCCAGCTTCCACCGTGGTGGATTTATTTGCACTTCTCCCTGCCCGTTCCATTAGCTCCACCTCTATATCAATGCTAATGGCTCCGCCCTCCACCCCTGTGTTTGTGGCTCCAGCCACCACGCCACCCCCCTTGCCTCCACCTATGACTCCAACACTGAGGTGGGTGACACCAGGGATACCCTCTGGATGGGAGGGATGGGATTGTAAACTGTATAATACATTTTATTAGTTATTACTTCAAGCATTTCATGTATCCGTTGCATAAACTAAGTGTTAGAAAAGTTTTGCACCTCTCAAATGTGAAACGTTGTTGGATGAACAATATGGTGGCTGGTAAAATGTGGGTATCCACCACCAGCCTAGCTGTGGCAATGCGTCTGAAAAGGCCTTCCGTAACAGTAGAATAAAATTACCTTTTGGATTTGCTGAAAGATGTAGCTGCAATTAGATTCACTGCAGACATTCAGGGTTCAGACATGTGTCCCATGTCTCTATTAAGTCTGACAGCACAATGGTGGGATGCAAGATTTACATATGTAGCATTAAAACACAGGTATCAGATCTGTACTCGGTATCAGATCGGTACTCAGAGTTCAGTACTCGGATCAATATCGGCAATGAAAAAGTGGTATCGGTGCATCCCTAATATAGACTCTGCCAGCAGTGGCTCAAAGAAGTAAAATAATGACATGCGTTGTTTGTGTTTATTTTTTAATAATCAACAATTATTTTTGGAATCACGATTGGGCGATGGCAGTGCAAACACGAAGATGGAATGCAACCAATAACAAATATAGGGAAGGGTTAAGCTTAGGTTTTGAATGTCCTTTTTGCACTGTTTAAAGCAGGTTGGATATAGCAATTTGTGTAGCATATAGACACAGAATTTAAGCAAAGCAGCTTACAAAATTGGGTAAAGATTTACTTATGTTTCACTTGAATGTCTAGGTCTTAAATGGAGACCAAGTGAAATGAAAAAACTAAAACCAGCACTCAATCACCCTAGGCCCTTTAATCAGGTTGACGCCTATGCCCTACGGGTTGCAATAACAGCTCCATTGTTTGTGCTGAGTTCTATTAACCTCTTCACCGCATCCCTGCGTCTAGTGTCTGTGCGTGGAGGTGTGTTATTTCGTTGTTTTGTTCAATCCGAGTTTTTTCAGTTGACTATATCCGCATATGTTTAAAGACCTCTCCTCTGAGTGTAACAGAGTGAAAACAAGTGACGGCAGATGAACTTTATGAATTGAAAGGTCAATAACTGGACATCCAGTTGTATGTCTTCAAATTAACAATCAATGGACTTAGGAGGTAGTGTTCGAACTAGAACTATATGACCCATTCAGTGTTAACTCATTTAGATACAGGCACTATAAGCATGAACCTTAAATGTGAAACTTATGTCCAATCGGACCTGTTAGTTGGTAGTTGCCTGTCTATAGATTCAGTGCAAGATCCACCATCACTGATACTCTTCTGGACCTCAATTATATATGCCATCGACCCAGAGCGCTTGCAATCATTTATAGTTTGAGAGAAATCTATAGTCCTACTGTCCCCTCTTCCTCACCTCATTTCTTTTTCTCTTTTCTCTGCTGTTTTAAAATCAGAATCAACGTTTTTCATACAAGTACATTTACACAACCAGAATTTGACTCTGCTGCCGGTAGTAAACAACACATGGGACATGAAAGCTGCCATTTTTATAAAATGGGGACAGAGGATTTGAGATAATGGGTTATGAGTGGTGTTTGAGAGTACAGCTTGCTACTCCAGTAATGCAAATTATACCATTCCTTGAAATTTAATTTTTTTTTAGGCAATTGATGTAAACCCAGGCCAAGCTGACACTAAAAGACTACAACTCGCGAGGGACGGTGCTTCCTGCAGTCTCACGCTTATTGGTTTTCTCTTCAGATAGCTAGCTAACTGTACCTAAAGCAAAAAGGGCTCATCAAGGCTTTGGATTTTACATGGTGATATTTTACCATACATGTTTGAACCGGAGTATACTTTTTTCTAGCGCAGTTACATTTTTAAGTTACATGTAAAGTACAAATAACAAGTATGATGTTGAATGCATTAGTGGGTGAAATATAGACGTTCTTTTTTAAGTTATATGTTACCATATGTGAGCCAGCAGGGATAGACCTAGGCTATTGGTTGAACCTGTGACATTTTGTGTTTCCATTAATAGATGTTTCCATAAACAGACATCTATGCTGGTGTGTATTGTGTAGCAGTAGTGTGGTAGTAGTGTATTGTGTAGCAGTAGTCTCAGATTAATAGCACTACATTATGATGGGTGCAAGCAGAGGACAACTCTACTAAGCATATCGTTGTGTCAGAAAACAGTGTCCCATCTGTGTCAAGTTAGTCTGGAGAATGACTTATTCAGTGACTGTTACCCTATCTGTGCACTGATAATTACACATTTATTACAGCAAACCAAGTCTTAGATCAAGTGTTGAGTGACCTCTAACTTGTTATATTTAACAGGATCCAGAAAATAAATGTCTGTTTTCCATGTACAATACTGTTATACTGAGGTGTTACTATCAAACCAAGACTGATCAACAGTAAGTTATAGTTAAAAATGAGCCAGTTTAACCTCACAGCAACGGTCTCAGAGTTTGTGACTGTGGCTCAGGTAAACATAATAGTCTCCACTTCCAGTGCATCGCACTAGGCCTGAATGGAAACCCCCTGCTGGGTACTATGGTAACCACAGTCTGATCACAGACCGAAACTGCCCCCTCCTGGTTAGATGCAGGATGACAGATGGAGCTGAAAATAAAAAACATTTCTAGTTATAGTGTTTTTGTTAATTTATTGAAATTGAGTATAATCATGATTCCTGTTTTATTTTCTTGAAGGTGTATTTTATTAGGCAAGTAAAAATTAGTAATTATTTACGACAATGTCCTGGCTAAAAACGCCTCTTGTAGGGAGTGGGTGTTGGGATTAAATGTAAAAAGGACAGACAGAATGCAGATGCACTGGATAGTTCTAAGAGGAGGGGGGGGGCATACATTTAATGTGATAATTTAATCAGATTACATATATTACCCTTCCAGTGGGTGTACTTACATTTTCACAAAACAAAGTGACAGAATGGTCAGCAGTCCAGAGCAGACAGGTGTCCCTGAAGGCTGATGCCAGCCCAGTGTTAAGCAGCATTTCCCAAAGAAATATCACTTTTTAAAATGTTTAGCAGGTCAGTAATGTACTTGTGGCAATGAGTGTAAATGTGTGTTTAAACATAGCCACTTTCTCACCACTTATTCCCTTTGATGATTTATGGGTAATGGCAAAAGGATGTTGAAACTTTGATGGGACCATCTCTTTCAAAGTGTCTCGCTTCATGAATTAACATCATGTATGCTTGAACACTCAAGGCTGAGCTCCTTGTCTAGTCA
This sequence comes from Umbra pygmaea, assembly GCA_016801145.1. Lineage (NCBI taxonomy): Eukaryota > Metazoa > Chordata > Actinopteri > Esociformes > Umbridae > Umbra > Umbra pygmaea. Next base: position 12,749 of record JACXGM010000419.1, on the reverse strand, counting down.
GCGACATTAAACAAGGCTGCTGAAGTCTTGTGATGGGAGTACACTGACTGAATAACTAATTATTGTAATGTCGGGGACTTACCAATTTTAACAGCAGCCTCTTATGAACAATGTCACAGAGAACTGCATATTATAATGTACTGTGTATTTCAATTATAGACACTTAAACAAATGACTTGCTTCTAATCACTTCCATTTTCAAACTCTATCTCATTCTAAAGTTAAATGTTTAGGATTGTTTTACAATGAATCTGCTGCCTAATCTAATAATTACTAATGTTACCAACGATTATTGTTGTCATATTCAATATACGGTTGAGTCCAGAACCGGTCAGCCCAATATGCGGTATCTGCAAGGACCTAAGCATATTGGGCCGACTGGTTCTGTGAGCCTCTTCCTTGTGTCAAAGCGGGTGTCAATTAACGATGGGATGTTCAACTCTATTCAACTCTGCCGCTCGAAAAAGAGAACCACATTGCATGTGAACTTACGTTCAGGCACTTGGATGAACTTAAACGTGGGTTTTCCAACAACCTCTGTGTGGACCAGTCCAGACAATGTGTGGGCATTATTGCACCTAATTCGTGCACATCATTTTATAGCAAGACAATGATTATCTAGTCTCTCAGTCAAGGATTAGTTACAACTCTCGACTAATGCAAGATGGAAAGCAATGGATTGACTTTGACTATTGATTTATTGAATCTAAGATGTTGATTTAGCTGCATTCTGGGCAATATGGATGCACCTCTCAGCAAATAATCACCACAGCCAGCATGATGCATATGCCCACCTGTAGAGGGAACCAAAGCTAATGACATAGCTATATATTTTTTATTTTACTATTTTGGGACATATAGCTGCACCCATAGCCTATAGGCCAATGCTAATCACACAGCTGAGTAGATTTTATTTAACTATTTTAAGGCAAATTGCTGCAACCATAGCTTATAGGCTGGTTTACATATTTATCTTAAGATTCTATAGAAATCGGGGGGTCCGCCTGGCGTAGCGGGCTAAGTCGCTGCATTGCAGGATAGACTATGTCACGAAAGTCATGGGTTCTTTGACTTTCCCCGGGCCTCCTGCATGAGGCGGAGCAAAATTGGCATAGCGTTGCCCAGGATTTGGGTTAAATAAATCAGATTATCTATCCTACCACGTCGCGAAGTAATCATCTCACGCATGATCCAGCTAAAGTCTTCCGTGTTGGATGAACAGTGCGAGAACAATTGGCGGCTCGGTTGACATGTGGTTGGATGAACCATGTGCGTGCCCTTCGCCATCCCACAGATCTGTACAAGGAGTTGCAGAGCTGCCGACAAGGCAGGATTAGAGGGAATTGGGAAGGGAAGAAAATCGGGGGGGGGGATTCTATAGAAATTGTACTATTTAATAGACAATGTTTGTTAATACCTGATTCTGTTCTGTATAGGTCTACTTACTTTTAGACCGACAGATGAAGCAAACTGTTTTAAACACAAACATTCATCATGACAATCTGGCATTCTTGTGCCTAGCTTTAGAAATTACTCATTGCATTGTTTACCTAACAATTACATCCCAAGTAGCCAACTGCGTTAGCAGTACACTAAATGAGCTATGAACCTAAATAGTTCACCCAAAAATCATAAATAACACTTCACCGACCATTCTTTAGGCCTCTCTTCAGGAAAGAGGTCTTGTTACAGAAAAATGTGTATTGTTACACAAAATGTGGGTTCTCATTGATTCTGAATTTGCTCTTGTGTTATACTGAGTTACTGATAACAACTCCCTAAGTTGTCTCTTATGTTTTTTTCCCCTGTCATCTGTTTGTTTGTTGTCCTCTTAGACACAAAGGGGAGTGTATCACATCAACAGAGAGACGGGGGAGAAAACCTGGCAGGGATAAAACACCTTTTTTCCCCCCAGATACAGAAACACGGACAACATGTTTGCACAAAGTGTGATTTTGTTTATTCCATCATCATCACTCATTACTGCAGATAATTATGACATAATTGCTACCCAAAAGAACCTGCTGAGAATTTCTCTGAGAAAAAGACTATTTGAAAATCCCTCCATCAGTGCTCATGTGTCTGTTTCAGTCAACCACCAGAGGCCAGTATAGAGCATGTTGAATCAGCCATACAATGTGATTCAGCCAGGAGCCCTAAATATGTCCACATTAATAACTCTACATGTTGGCAGGCAAAAAGCAAGGGATGACAAATGAAAAATGGAGGGTGGGGAAATGAAAGGCATGAGCGCAGTCCCTGCTTTTCCCCACCCATCTGTCAATCACAGACCCTAGACTGACCAATGGTCTTGGCTCCCATGAGATTCCTTCTGACTGCATGATCCTTACCAAGCGTGTTCATAATTAAACCTACACTCCCCATTGTGCTTTTTTAAGAGGCGTATTTCCCTCAGAAATGGAAATGGGGAAGGGGTAATGTTAATCATCAACTTTGCACAGAAATACAAAAATAAAGCATAATAACAAGGGATATGGTGCAGAGTCTTACTGGCTGAGACCCAACTTAGTGGCCTAAATGATATGATTAACTACTTTTCAAAAGGAGTACACTACAGGAAATAGGGTTCTATTTGGGAATAAGCCTCCTATAGATGGGGCCTAAAAAGTGTTGAGATGAGTACTGTTCTGATTAATTGGTTCAATGGGATTAATGGCCTTGTGAATAATGAATAACCTATCTTCTTCTGTTGTGTGTGGATTTGTAGGGAGGGGCGGGCGTATGTTTGTCTGTATGTGACTGGCTGCATGCTAGCTGACAACTCAGATTGACAATTATGATGGTTGAATAGTGACGGTTGTGGGTGGACACCCAGAGTCATTTGTGAAATATTTTGTTCTTTAAGTGAAAATAAAACCATGGGTTTATATGACATCAGAGCTCCAGTCAGCACACGTTACCTCATAACTCTGTTGCACACCATCCTGGAGTTGCTGTTTAGCTGGCTAGGTGTCGGCATGATGTGTATCTGCACGGGCAGGTCCGTGTGTTAAACCTGTCACACAGATTCATCATCAGGGTCTTTAGCCCAACCCTCAAGGTCCTAACATACTGGAACATGGAGAGAGAGAGAGAGAGAGAGAGAGAGAGAGAGAGAGAGAGAGAGAGAGAGAGAGA
>JACXGM010000418.1:15187-74931 GCA_016801145.1 Umbra pygmaea | reverse complement strand
CTTCAGCACTCACTGGATCGGTTCGCAGCCGAGTGTGAAGCGGCTGGGATGAGGATCAGCACCTCTAAATCTGAGGCCATGGTTCTCAGCAGGAAACCGATGGAGTGCCTACTCCAGGTAGGGAATGAGTCCTTACCCCAAGTGAAGGAGTTCAAATACCTTGGGGTCTTGTTCGCGAGTGAGGGAACATTGGAACGGGAGATTGGTCGGAGAATTGGCGCAGCGGGGGCGGTACTACACTCATTGTATCGCACCGTTGTGACGAAAAGAGAGCTGAGCCAGAAGGCAAAGCTCTCAATCTACCGGGCAGTCTTTGTTCCTACCCTCACCTATGGTCATGAAGGCTGGGTCATGACCGAAAGTACGAGATCCAGGGTACAAGCGGCCAAAATGGGTTTCCTCAGGAGGGTGGCGGGTGTCTCCCTTAGAGATAGGGTGAGAAGCTCAGTCATCCGTGAGGATCTTAGAGTAGAGCCGCTGCTCCTTTGCGTCGAAAGGAGCCAGTTGAGGTGGTTTGGGCATCTGGTAAGGATGCCCCCTGGGCGCCTCCCTAGGGGGGTGTTTCAGGCACGTCCAGCTGGGAGGAGGCCTCGGGGAAGACCCAGGACTAGGTGGCGAGATTATATCTCCAACCTGGCCTGGGAACGCCTCGGGATCCCCCAGTCGGAGCTGGTTAATGTGGCTCGGGAAAAGGATGTTTGGGGTCCCCTGCTGGAGCTGCTGCCCCCGCGACCTGATCACGGATAAGCGGATGAAGATGGATGGATGGGATGGGTCTTAATTGAAACGTTTATAAACCCGCCGCCGCTAGGCCTGTCATGATAACAAATTTTGATGGATGATAACTTGTCTCAAAAATTATTGCAATAAACGATAATATTGTCGTTATAAGACCATTTTCATCTAATATAATAATAATAATTATAACTATTGATCTCATTTTTATTTATCATGCGATTAATTCACTTATTGCATATTGCGACAGACCTAGCCGTTCCCCCTCTTCTCAAAAGAAAGATAAACGGCTCTTTTGATCAACTCCTTGAAAGGAACGGTGACATAAAATCTGCATCTTTTCAAAGAGCTGTAATTCCCATCACTACTGACTTGATCTGAATGTTCACTACTCACCTGACGTCAGAAAGGGGAGTGGACCAGGCAGGCAGTGAAATTTGGGCAGAATGAACGATAAAACCATTCAAAAGAACTGGATTGTTCATGAACGTCACATCACTATAAAGGCACATCTCCTTGTCTTATGATAAATACTGTTGACTTGCACTTCAGTATCATTACAAACACAACCAATACTAGCTAGGTAGCTGGGATATATAAATCAGCTGACTGGTTACAGCAGTACACAAATAAGTTAATATTATTTAACAGAGCATAAATTATGACCATTTTACTGCAGCCCGTAGTGCAGAAGAAATAATGTTTTGATTACCAAATTAAAATAGCATGATCCAAGCTTTGGGCTGTGGCTCGGAGACAGAACATGGACAGAACAGAGAGTGATTAACTTTAGTTTTGCATACAGTATAAATCACTGCGGAATAAAGGCAGGAAAAACTGCCATAACTGCATTCTTAGGATATTCTGTCATTTATGTGGCAACATCATATACTGAAGGTAAAAAACAAAAAAGGAAATAAGCCAACATTCACAGAATTTCTGCAACTGCAGTCTAGAAAACACTAGCTTTGCCATCATAGGTCAAAAATGACAATATGAAGCTAAAGTCTAAATTCAACGTCACACAGCTGATATCAAAGAGGTGGCAAATGCCGCAAGATGTAATAAAAAACATTTAAAAAACTGTCTGATATATTTTTGCTGCAGAGTAGAAATTTCCAGTGGTACATATTTTGCTCACTCCAGGTCAAAATATGGATAGCATTCTTATTATTAGGTTGAAATTGTACTGTAAAATGTTGTTCTAAATATTTAATTCAATATTCGGCAAAAATAACACATATGTAATAATGCATTGTTTTCCTCAAAGAATAAATGACCAAATATTTTTTTTTTCTCGTTTGTTTATTGGGATCTCTTCATCAGCTTTTCTAAAAGTAGATGTTTTAGGTCATATTTATGCAGAAATATAGACATTTCTAAAGGGCTCACAAACCTTCGAGCAGCACTCTACTACCTTTTTAAACCACTTGAAAGACATAGTAGTTCTTGTTATAACTCAAATTCTACAAATAGCTCCTTTAAACTTTTGATTTGAATAATTTTGGTATGGCATACTATAAATCCAACTCAATTTGTGAAAGAATAAATACAGGTAGGCTTTGCTACAGTTTGTTGACACCATTTGCTCTAACATAATTAAGGCTTAATAATAATGTTACTTTTAAATAACGCTTCATAACCTAAGAAGATCTAAATGCACATCTCCGTGATTTCCACTAATAACACACACAACTAACACACACATTCTTTCTCTCTGTCACACATGGGTAAGTTTGTCTAGGTCTGTGTGAGCCTTTGTTCGGGGCTACAATGTGACGCTGCCAAACTAAGACGGATCAAGAAAGTGGAGCAAAGGCTGTGTTCGGATTGATTCCTGCCTTGCCATGGCTCCATGCTACTTTAACACATAATTCACATTCAGATTGTCAAGATAAAATGTTTTCATCGACTGCAAGTATTACACACATATAGGACGCTGTCATATGAACTAGGTTTTAGTTTATCGACCAGGTACCCTGTTACTGGTGAGTGTTCCTGGACGGTCTGTGCCGCTACTTGGCGGTGTCGGATGCACCTGTACATAATGTCTGAAAGGTTCTTGGATTCAGATCTGGGAACATGAAGGCCAGTCTAATGGCATCAATGCCTTTGACATCCAGGAACAACCTACATACTCTGGCCACATGAGGTGGGGCTTTGTCCTGTATCAGGAGGAACCCAGGCCCCACTGCACCAGCATAAGGTCTGACGATGGGTCTGAGGATTATCACGGTACCTAAAAGCAGTCAGGGTACCATTGGCTAGCATGTTGAGGTCTGTGAAACCCTCCTAGGATATCCCTCCCCAGACCATCACTATCCCACGGCCAAACTGGTCATGCTGGATAATGTTGTAGGCATTCTTGGTTGCATTCTTCGACCGGCATACTTCGATGCTCTGGTTGGTTGTTGCGCTATCCTATTGCGTGCAGAGGGAATTTGAAAGACAACCGTTTATCCCGCCCCTCAAATTGAGCACTGCCAATGGCGAGTTCCCAGACCCAACATCTTGATGTGGGTTTGGCTTGTCAGGCTAGGAACCAATGGCAGACCTGCCAATTCTGGTGTTCTCTGGCGAATGCCAATCGAGCTGCACAGACCTGGGCTGTGAGGACAGGTCCCACTAGAGGACACCGGGCCCTCATGCCACCCTCATGGAGTCTGTTTCTGACAGTTTGGCCAGAAACATACACACCATTAGCCTGCTAGAGGACATTTCATAGGGCTGACACAAAGGATCAGATTCAGGTCCTGTCCAGGTCTCCTTGTGTAACAGCCTGTCTCCTGGGATCTCCTCCATGCTCTGGAGACTGTATGACGGCACGTATGGAGAGTACTTGTGCAACCTGAATGGGCTGTAGGTCTTGCCTCATGCTGCCAGTATTGACAATGACACTAGCAAAACGCAAAACTACAGAAGAATCAGTCAGGAAGGATAAGAAGAAAGCAATTGTCTGTAGCTACCACCTGCAAAACCATTCCCTTTTTGGGGGTTGTCTTGCTGTTGCCTCTCCAGTGCACCTGTTGTCACTTTAATTTTCACCAAAACAAGTGACATTGTTTCAGAATTGCTAATGCTTCCTAACTAGCCAGATTGATGTCCCTGAAAATTGATTGACTTGGTGTTATACTGTGATGATTGCAGGTTTCCTTAATTTTCTTGAGCAGTGTAGTTAAATTAGTAATTTAATTGAACACTCCCCTGTGTCCAATAAACAGACAGTTCCCAAAGGAAAAATAATACATTTAAATTAGAGAATGCCCACCCCCCCAGTACTTATTCAACTTAGTACCTTCAACGTCTCCATTTGAAATTTGAGGCTTATAGAGGCACATTTCAAAGGTGCTTCATTCTTGTGATCCCTTCCTCTGCTGTTTGCAATGAACAAATCAAACAAAAACAATTGAAATAGCTCAACACAGCTAATCAAGGGCTTAATTTAGTAGCACCAGGTGTGCCTGAGCTGGAACACATGAAATACCTGGAATGGCTAGGGCAGTGTTTTTCAACCCTCTCCTCAGGGAGCACCAGCTGTTCCATGTATTTGATCGATTTCTGAGCTAGCACACCTGATTCAACTCATCTGATAATAATCAGGCCCCTGATAAATAAATTCAGTGAGCCACTGTAGTTCAGCGGCTACAGCTAATCTGTCTGATGTGTCCTGAGGAGAGGGTTGAAAAACAATGGGCTAGGTGATTGTTGAGTGCATGTTAGCAACATGGCTCAAAATAAAAAATGGTCCAAAACATTAAGAGAATAGATCACCACCCTTCACAAACAAGGTGACTTGTAACTAAATCCAGAAGAACCCCATGCCAGAACTCTAAGACTCTACTGACCCAAAAGGACAATAAAATATGCTCAAAATCTTATTAAGAAGCCACAGAGGTTTTGGGATTCTGTTCTGTTCAGAATGAAGTGGTGGCCATGGCCCCCTTTTACAAAAAAGTGCTGCCCCCACCACTGGCCCACCTTGAAAGATTTTTTTACCTTTAATTAAAAATAATAATAATAATACAATTTATTTTAATAACTGATAACTGTACTGGTATTAGTTTATGTACATCAGATAATTAGTAACATTAACTGTAAAATAACAAACCAATGTATATCAGTATGCAATTCCTTAACTCTCATTGACATAGTTTTCAACTAACCTATATGTGTGGCAGCCTGGAGAAACCCTTCACATGGTGCAATTTTGAAGTTACATCTCTTTGAAGTTGACTTGTGTCAAAAAGTGGTAAGGGAAAACTGCATACAAAGATTCTGTTTCATTGTAATTCTATTGTGATCCATGAGGGAAACACCAACACTTAACTTGACTGTTTCAAACAGACTCTCAATCATATAAATATTTTTAAACCTTACCTGTAGATAATGGTTGCATTCAATTAAAACTACTAGAGCAAATTATTTTACTATACAATATATTAAAATGAATTGAAAAATTGTCCAAAAAATGTACATGTCTTTGCGAATACCAACAGTTAACAAAAATTATATAAAAAACCTGGAGATGACAAAATACATTTTCAGTTTCAAGTCAGGATATGTAGCTGATCCTGTAACTAGCTAGCCAACTGTTTCTGTTTACCCAAGCATTAAAATGGCACATAACACCATAGTTTAGTTTACCTTTATTTTACCGGGCAAGTTGACTGAGAACACTTTCTCATTTGCCGCAACGGCCCGGGGAGAAGTGGGAGAGGGGAATGAATGAGCCAATTGAGAGATAGGGATGATTAGGTTGCCATGATAATATGAGGGCCAGATTGGATATTTGTCCAGGACACCGGGGTTAAGACCCCTACTCTTAATGAATAGTGCCATGGGATCTTTAGTTACACACGTTTAACGTACCATCCAAAAGACGGACCTAACGCACACACCTTCCAGTAGCTGGCTGATGAAATAAAAACATGTAGCAAGCTAGCTACAATAGATGGCTTGTCCTAATTTTAAAAATCTTAATCACTCCAATGAAAAATGTATAGCATATAACTTTAATTTTAGGTTAGTTTAGTTGTTCAGCAAGTTTGGTAGAGTTATGTGCTAGCTTACATGTTTTTTCCTTTACATCAGCAATGCTCTCCATATCTATCCGATGTGGAGTTAGCTGTCAATGTTCATTGATTCGTAATATACCACTTGTGAAGTAATCAATTCATTTAAGTAAATCAGCTATTGGCAACATTGACCATCAGTGTTGGGTAAAGTTACTTTTACGATACATTTTCTGTTACTTATTGAGTTCACAAGTTTTGGGAAGTCCCTAATTAAGACAAAATGATCAGGTAAATGGAGTTCATATCTCAAGTGGGTGCTACACATTGGTGGTGGATGAGGTGGGCTATCCCCCCCACTGTGTAAAGCGCTTTGAGTTCCTTGGAAGAAAATAGCTATATAAGTTGAATGCATTATTATTATTATTATTAACAGTGACCAATAAAACAAATAGAAAGAGTAAAAAGTAGGGACTTCCCAAAACTTGTGAACTCAACAAGTAACTAAAAAGTAATTGTAAAAGTTACTTTACCCAACACTGTGACCATATTGATTACAACTAAACTGTCAACAAGCTGCTACTTTGCTATCTAGTATGGCAGTGGTTGTTGCTTGACAAAATTTCAAGTTCAAGTTCAACTAGGAGCGCAAAAAATGTAAAGATGTGAGGAGGGGGCTTGTTACTGTTGGAGTGAGAACCTCTCGCTTTTAACAGATACAAGATTTTAAGACAGATACAAGTTACAGGATATAACTCATCTGGCTCATTAATGCAACTACTGTTACAGTATTGTTTTTAGCTTTCCAGGTAAGTTGACTGAAAACAGTTTCTCATACGCACATAGCTGCCAACTCTCACACAGTGCACGTGAGACACGCATTTGATTGGTTTCACATTGGCGTGTGAGTGTGTGAAACCAATCAAATGCGTGTGTCTCACGGGCACTGCGTGAGAGTTTGCAGCTATGTATGCAGCAACGACCTGGGTAGATCACACAAAATTACAAAGTACAGGAAACAAGCAAAGCAATTAAAAAACAAAGCAGAAAGCCCCACAATCACATAAAAATACACAGTCACTAATAAAATGATCCCTAAAAACCTTCTTGTACAGTATGTCTTTCATTTTGTAAAACGAGCATTCTTAACACTTCCTTCACACTGAGGCAGTGTGAAACTGCTGCTAACATGTCTGGTTTTCAAACATCTAACAATTGCTGTATATATGATCCTTATACCCACTTAGAAACATTTGAACAAAACATCTTGTTGTCTGTTTGTTACCTTCATGGTAACAAATTGGAATAGTTTTGAGGAGCCAGGAATGGGCCAAGTATCAATTTCATGATTATGCAACCTATTGATTAACAGAAAAACTAAACAAATACTTAAGAAAGCATCCAATTCTTTCAGCCTTCCACACTTGTACACGAGTACAAACACACTGTACACGAGTACTAACACACTGTACACGAGTACTAACACACTGTACACGAGTACTAACACACTGTACACGAGTACAAACACACTGTACACGAGTACAAACACACTGTACACGAGTACAAACACACTGCTGAGATTGTTCACTGGCTTTGAAGGCTGATCGTTAAGCTTGTAACAGCCTGCTAGCATGATAGCCCCCACTTTCAGTCTTTCATTAAGATTTTTCATTTTCCCTGGATTTATATGAAAGATTTTCAGACTCATAGCCCTTATCCACTACCACAAAATGTGTATGGTTAATATAAGTAGGACAAAATTACATTTGGATGGTTTTTGCAGTACTTTAAATAGGATAAAATCTAATGATGAAGTAAAGGATAGCTGTCATTCTGGTTGGCATCCAGTAGCATGGCGTTACAGAGGAAACTGCTCAAAGACTGTTTTATATCTACTCAGTTGTGTACCAATGACTGCTATTGTCTTTGAGGACAGTGGAGTGTTGATGTTCTGTGTGAGGTCACATGCTATTGTTTTGTCTGTTCTTGTTTTCTACAATCACCACACAGGCCTTAGTCTGAGTTAGAGATAATGGCAATATATTTCCATGGTTTACTAATTTAGACCACACACAGCACTGGAAACTTTTCTATATTGTCTTGAAGACATGAAGGTGAAGATTTGTTTTAATCTTACGCAAATGTAATGTTTGTAGATGTCTTCGAAATGACCAAACAAGTGAGACTGTCCCACTGTGTAAAACATAAAAAAAGTTTTTGAAAGAAACATCTTTTATCATTAAGTTCAAAAGTATATACGGTACACAAATTATGTACTTCATATACACACAGTATCATGTGCAGCATGATGGGAGAAGCTGTACAGGAGAGTGATGTGGTAGAAGCCTTTTCTGCACACACGTCACAAACAGAGTTGCTTGAGGTATGCAAATGCACATTTGGACAAGCCAGCTTCATTTTGGAAGAAGGTGCTGTGGACTGATGAAACAAAGATGGAGTTGTTTGGTCATAACAAAGGGTGTTATGCAGGGCGGCAAAAGAACACAGCGTTCCAAGACAATACTTGCTACCCACAGTAAAATTTGGTGGAGGTTCCATCATGCTGTGGGGCTGTGTGGCCAGTGCCAGTGCTGGGAATCTTGTTAAACTTGAGGGTTGCATGGATTCAACTCAATATCAGCAGATACTTGAGAATAATATAGAGGAATCAGTCACAAAGTTGAGGTTACAATGGGGCTGGATATTACAACAAAAAAACAACCCAAAACACTGCTCAAAATCTACTCTGGCATTTATGCAGAGGAACAAGTACAATGTTCTGGAATGGCCATCCCAGTCCCCCAGACCTGAATATCATTGAAAATCTGTGGGGTGATTTGAAGCGGGCTGTCCATGCTCGGCAACCATCAAACCTAACTGAACTGGAAATGTTTTGCAAAGAGGAATGGTCCAAAATACCGTAATCCAGAATCCAGACACTCATTACAGGCTATAGGAAGTGTCTAGAGGCTGTTATTTCTGCTAGAAAAGGCTCAACTAAATATTGATGTGATATTTCTGTTGGGATGCCAAAATGTATGCACCTGTCTAATTTCATTTTGATGCATATTGCACATTTTCTGTTCATCCAATAAACCTAATTTCACTACTGAAATATTACTGTGTCCTTCAGTTATTTCATAGGTCAAAATGAAATTGCTTATCCAAGCACCCAATTATTCATAAATGAAAATCATGGAAATTGTCAGGGGTGCCTAAAATTTTGTATACGACTGTAAATGGTATATACACCGATTAGTCATAACATTATGACCAGTGACAGGTGAAGTGAATAACACTGATAATCTCATTATTGTGGCATCTGTCAGCGGGTGGGATATTTTGGGCAGCAAGTGAATCTTTTGTCCTCAAAGTTGATGTGTTAGAAGCAGGAAAGCATAAGGAGTTGAGCGACTTTGACCGGGGCCAAATTGTGATGGCTAAATGACTTGGTCAGAGCATCTCCAAATCTACAGCTCTTGTGGGGTGTTCCTGGTCTGCAGTGGTCAGTACCTATCAAAAGTGGTCCAAAGAAGGAAAAGTGGTGAACCAGCGACAAAGTCATGGGTGTCCAAGGCTCATTGATGCACGTGGGGAGCGAAGGCTGGCCCGTGTGGCCCGATCCAACAGACGAGCTACTGTAACTCAAATTGCTGAAACAGTTAATGAAAGGTGTCAGAACACAAAGTGCGTACCCACAGACCACTCAGGGTGCCCTTGCTGACCCCTGTCCATTGCACGTGAGCATCAGAACTGGACCACGGAGCATTGAAAGATGGCCTGGTCTGATGAATCACATTTTCTTTTACAGAATGTGGATGGCCGGGTGTTCTTGTCGCTTGCCTGGGGATCACATGGAACCGGCATGCACTATGGGAAGAATAGAAGCCGATAGATGCAATGTGATGCTTTGGGCAATGTTCTGCTGGGAAACCTTGGGTCCTGCCATTCATGTGGATGTTACTTTGACACGTACCACCTACCTAAGCATTGTTTCAGACCATGTACTGTACATCTTTTCATGGAAACCGTATTCCCTGATTGCATTGGCATCTTTCAGCGGAATAATGCGCACTGCCACAAAGCAAAAATGGATCAGGAATGGTTTGAGGAGCACAACATTGAGTTCAATGTCTTGACTTGGCCTCCAAACTCCCCAGATCTCAACCCAATCAAGCATCTGTGGGATGTGCTGGACAGAGAAGTCTGATCCATGAAGGCACCACCTTGTAATGTACAGGACTTCAACTTACATGTGGCGTTCCCCAAGGCTCCATTCTAGAGCCTATTCTGTTCAACCTACATGCTACCACTGGCTCAGATTATGGAAAACAACAAAATGTGTTACCATATTTATGCAGACAACACACACATTTACATAACCATGTCATCATGGGGACTATGGTCCAATACAAGCACAGAGTAAGTGCATTGAACAAATTAAATGATTGGACCTGTCCGAATTTTCTTCAATTAATCAAAGAAAAAACTGAAGTAATTGTTGATCGACTAAAAGTCAACGCTCAGCTTCAATCAGTAATGTTAAAAACCACAAACCAAGCAAGAAATCTTGGTGTAATCATGGACTCAGACCTGATTTTCAACTGCCACATTAAAGACAAATACAAAGTCAGCCTACTACCACCATTAAAATATATCCAGTATTAAAGGATTTGTGTCTCAGCAGGATTTGTATAAACTTGTCTTCTGTAGACTCGACTAGTGTAACCACTCCAGTTCTGAGATCTACACTGGCTTCCTGTCTGCCAGAGAATTGATTTCAAAATACTGCTGTTGGTTTATAAAGCACTGAATGGTTTAGGGCCAAAGTAAATTTCTGATCTTCTACAATATTATGAACCATCCAGACCTCTCAGGTCGTCGTTCTATCCCACAGTCAAAACCAAACATGGAGAAGCAGTGTTTAGTTTTTATGCACCTTTTGCCTGGAACAAACCCCCAGAAAACTGCAGGTCTTTCTGTTTGCAGCTGCTTTTAATCAAATAAAATAATCATTCTTCTCTTACTCTGCACTGTTACTCCCAATTTTTTGTATTTTTTAACTTATAAGTGTTTTTAAATGTATTTTTTATGTTGCCCTTATTGCTTTTATGTTTTACGTAAAGCACTTTAAATTGCCTTGTTGGTGACAAATTTGCCTTGCCTTGCCTTAAAGGATCTGCTGCTAACGTCTTGGTGCCAGATACCACAGCTCACCTTCAGATGTCTAGTGGAGTCTATGCCTTGATGGGTCAGGGCTGTTTTGACTGTAAAATTGGGACCTACACAATATTATGCAGGTGGTCATACAGTGCCTATCGAAAACCAGCTTTATTTACATATTCTGCCGCTGAAGTGGAACACACCCACAACATAATGTTGCCACCACCATGCTTCGCATTAGGCATGGAGTGTTTTGGGTGATGTGCTTGAATGCGTGTTTAGTAAAAAAATTTAAAACTTGGACTCATTGAAACATAAAACCTTTTATCATATGGCATTTGAATATTTAAAGTGTTTTTTATCCAATCTGAGCCTAAGGACTTGTAAGTCCTTCAAAGTTGTCATTGGCCTCTTAGTGGCTTCCCTGATCAATGTCCTCCTGGCTCGGTCGGGACTCCCCGATCTAGGCAAGGTGTTAGTGGTGCTATTAGTGATGTGCTGTTCGTGAAAAATTAGATCATTTTGAGCAATTTTTTTAGTGACTCAAGAGTGGTGTGTGATCTGGGAAGTGACTGGTTGTACCTGAGCAAGTTTATATTGGTTACTCTAAGGCAGTGCTTTTTAACCCTCTACTCTGGGAACACCAGCCTTTCCATGCATTTGATCTATTTCTGAGCTAGCACACCCGATTCAATTCATCTGCTAATTATCAGGCCCTTGATTAATGAATATAGTGAGGTAGTTCAGTGGCTACAGCTAAACTGTGGAACGGCTAGTGTGCCCCGAGGGTTGAAAAACCCTTCTCTAAAGGGCTGATCAATTATCCAAACCAGGCATTTCACAAATTCAATTTTAATTATGGTTTAGAATTTTTGAAAACGTTTGCTGGTGACTGAAGCAATGCGTTCAAAAACATGTACATTTAACACATGAGTTGAGGTTGGGCATGTTAGTATGTAGGCTACCATGAATGAAAGCTTGTTTTGACCTTTAGGGCACAGAGTGCGTGAACAGTGACGACAATTCAACGTTGGAGACACAAAGGCCTAAAAGCCGACAGACTGAAAGGCAAACATCACCAAAGAGGAAGTGAGTTTTGCATTGGTATCCCTTCTTTAGTTTTCCCAAAGCTCCCTGTCACACACACACACACACACACACACACACACACACACACACACACACACACACACAGGGACGGACACACAGGGACGGACACTGTCACACACCAGTTGATCCTGATCGGACATGAGGTGTGTTCAGTCCAGGCCGCAGCATAAACATTGTCTACATAAACACCATGACAAAGAGTTGAAAAACAAAGCAAAGAAGACCCACAACACCGGCACTACTGTAGCCTCTGCCATTAAAGAATGTGTATGTCACAATGGCTAAAAACATAGAGGTATCATTTGATGTAGTGGAAAAGGTCGACCTCACAATACAAAAACAATTTGTTGATACATCAGAGCAATACATAAAAAATATTTAAAAACAAAATGCAGTGTATTTATAATGCAGCTTTTTGGTGTCCAGGTTCAACGTTTGAATTAGTTTAATATGTGAATTATTAAATTCAGCCTTCCAGTGGGTAGTTCATCCAGAGCATCTTTTTATAATCCTCTTATTGGTGGGAACGTGGTTTAGCAACGCATTTTCATGACAGGAGCACAAATGGGGGGGGGTCACTGCAACATTGGGCCTGGATAAACCACGCCCACTAAGGCTCTCCAAAAGTTTCCATAAAGAACTCCTAGGATGGCTTTGGCCCGCCTGCGTCAGTGAACCCGTTGACACCTATGCACACAGACAGTGTGAGATGGAGGGTTGGAGGTAGAGGCCAGGGGGTGGCAGTTTGGCCAGAATCCGGATGGTAAACTCAGGGAAACTGTGTTGCTGCGGGAACGCAAAGGCTGTTTGAGCCATGAGGCTGAGAGGATTATGAGGATCAGGAGAGCGAATGGTAGCCAGACAGATGGACTGAAAGACACAGGGCAGGCCTGTCACAGCCACTCTCTCCTGGTGAAGCTGGGACACGGTGTCCTCAGGTAGGGACAGTTAAACAGATTTACAATTAGACAATGAGATGCAGACGGATGGACAGATGAGCTGGCGTGCTTTCAGTGACAGCTAAAAGACAATATTTTGTGGAAATGTAATAATTAGACCACTACCACATTCCCCTTCAGCTAAAAAGAACAATTATACAAAGAGCTGATGAATTGAATTAGATACAATTATATATACATTCATTCAACGCGTGGTACAGCATGAAACAAATATCCCATAATGCATTCCTAGCCAAGGCTGTGTGATAGTCTAACATGCAGATAAGACTGGACAAGGACTACTTAACAAAACTAAGTGTGTTTTCCCTTTGCCACAGCGATGACGCAGGTAGAAGTTCCTGTCTAGTTTTACATTCAGTGTTGAAACATATTAACCTTGTGGCCCAGCTGCATGTGTACTATGTGTACTATGCAGGAAGTGCTGTGAAATAAATTCTAAATGACAATTTCCTGTGGACGGGCTGATAAAAATATCAGGTGGGCTGTATGACACAACACTATGACATTGATATTGTAGAGAAACACTGCTACTGGGAGAACCTATTCATAATCTTTTTGTTGCTTTTCTAGTTCAGTTATTTGTTTTTTACACTTTTTTCATTCAAATTGGCCACAACAGTGCTTCATAAATATTCTTTATTCTCTGAAATAAAATACCATGACATTCGCAAAACAGGGAATGTATTTTGATACATCTGTGTTTGCACTGAGAAACAAGTACCAGAACAGAAAGACAAATTAATTAACAGATATTCAACCATTTAGGCTACTATCATTGGCTATGCTAGTTTAGGTGCTTGATGATTATTTGACAAGTTGATTCAGATGTGCTAGTTCTGTAATAAATATATATAGATATATATCAAGATATATAAAAAAATAAGATATGGCATGGCTTGTGGTTACCAGGAGAGGTTTGAGAACCATTGCATTAACTCATGTCTTGTTTAAAAAACTATCACCATGACCAGAGCTATAGACTACTTGGGACACTCAATAGAATTGCTTAAGTCTCTGGAACATGGGGATGTGTCTCGTTTTGCTGTAGGGGTTTCAGACGCCATTCAAACAAAAGAAAAGTAAGGTTTTGAACAGTCATTAGTGGCACTGAACAAAAATATTCACAAAAAATCTGCGGTGGAGCACATTTTCTGTTCATCCAATAAACCTAATTTCACTACTGAAATATTGATGTGCTCAGGGTGATTATAAATATGAGTTAAGATATTTGCCACTAGAGGACTCACACTCACACTCTCCTAGTCTAGAACAGAGGCAGGGTGGCACACAGAAATAAACTGAGCCATGACTGCATGGAACTCTTTGCAGTCAAATGCAATTCAAGCTAGCATAAAATAAATACATTACAGCATGATGTTTTGTATATATTCTTTATATATTCTGTATATATTGTATTATATTTGCTTCCTTTTATATATAATCCTATAGGTCATTACCTTCTCAGTAATTAAATACAGTTCACAGTGTTCATTTACCCATCCCCTGTGAGATAATAGGAAATATTGAAACACACGACCAATGAGCTCTACCTCTTTTCATTCCCTCTAGTGTTATGCTAGCCAATGTAGTAAAACTGTTCCCACGGAAACCAAGCTTATAAGTGATTTTGTGTTCTTGGACAAGTTCTCAGTTAGTTATATGCTTCTCATAAAGAAGTAAAGAGCATCAGGAGATTAAAAATAAATTAAAATGAGTATTTAATTAAAATATATCCAAATGTTTCTCCCCTCCCAATTCCCACTGACACTGCCTTGTCGACAGCTTGGACAGACGTGGGATGGTGAGGGGCGCTCACACGGTTCATCCAACCACATGTCGCCGAGCGGGCTGATTATTTTTCACACTGCTCATCCAACACAGAAGCTTTTAGTCAGTTCATGTACGGGATGATTTCGCTCACCAACCGTACTACCTTGATTGGTAACTGTCATTGTAGACTGTCCTGCAGTGCAGCAACTTAATCCACGCAGACCCTGAGAATGAGTAGTAGAATACATGTAACAGGGTTAGGGTTAGACAAAACCTATGCTGAACCAGCTGTAGCATTTGCATGTGTGTGACGCGCGAGACCAAACACAAACACATCACAACCTTATGTTGTGACATCACAGTTCCGGTTCAAAGCCTTGTATAGTTGGCTCTAGTCTGCGGTCATTCAGCTTTACAGTTTCTTTATCAGAAAATCTATTGGCAGCACCAAGCTTCCAGATCCTGTCACAGAACATAATGCTGCTAATCCTCCTTGTCTGCATTAACATTCCGTTAGTCTCTATGACCATATTGAACCTATCCGGCTAAAGACTAGCGATCATCATCATTTAGCTATGATTGATAAATAATCATTTTGAAGAGGAAAGGTTTGTCAATGCCCAGAGAAGTTATCTAGTCAAATCTGTTTTACTGCTCAGTCATTTCACCTCTGGTATTTCTTCTAGTCCACATTACCACATCATCGCAACCCTAAAGGACTCTGGATGGAAATGTTTACTGATAAGTGTCACTTCTACAGGAACCAACTCTTAAGGCTTGCACGTGCAAGGTAAGTCTGTTACTTCAGGTGGATGCAATTTTCAGAGTTTAGATGAAAGCACTTAGCTAGAAATGTCTATAAAATGAATTGATTAAGCTACCGTAAATATTGTTAAAGAACAGCACCAAACATCTGTTTCAAGCTGTCATTGAAAGAATTTTGGTACTCCTTATAGGTTTTCATCTAGATTCTAGATCTATTTTTGACATTTTCCACTTATCATATTATGTTCTGTCTGTTTTTTTGCTTGCCATCATTCTCCCTGTGTGACCACCTGTAGGCCATTCTCTATGTGACTGTGCAGTGCACTCAAACAATGAACACACGCACAGCACGCCACGATGTGCACCAAAACTAGCCGGAACCAACCGCCATTTCGACCAAGGGGGTAAGCCAGGGTCCGGAAGTTGAAGCACCTATGGTGAGAACAGAGCCCCCCGTCTACGGAGAGCCTGTCCACTCCCCATTAAGCCCCATTTTACCGAATTTTGGTTGCAGTTCCACCAGAGTTCCCCTGGGGGTGATCGCGGGCGAGTGCAAAATGAATGGGAGTCTATGGAGCAAGATAGCTACATTTGTCTCTTTCGCCTAATTGTCGTTGAGAAATCTCAGATTTAATTGTAGTTTTTGCAAGGTCAACATGGATTATAGGTCGAAAGTTGAATGAACGAGTACTTATGTCCTTTTGATTTCTTACAGGTTGAGTTGTTGTTGCCCATAACACGCTAGCTAATGAATTCTCCTAATGAATGGTGAATGTATGACATCATTGACATTATGGCTTTAAGGCTTTTTAGAACAAAAAAGCAACTTTTAAAAAATCTAACAATGAGCAGTGTGTATTTTCATTGCCTCCCCTTTCAAATGCAACATTCAAAGCCCGTGACCGCCCTCATATGGAACCAGAGTGGTACATCTGAATAATTTAAAAACTCTATTTTTCCATTGTTTGTTTCTAAAGAAACAGGACAATGTACAGTGCCTTGCGAAAGTATTTGGCCCCCTTGAACATTTCAACATAAAGATATAAAACTGTAATTTTTTGTGAAGAAGCAACAACAAGTGAGACACAATCATGAAGTGGAATGAAATTTATTGGATATTTCAAACTTTTTTAACAAATAAAAAACTGACAAATTGGGCGAGCAAAATGTAAAGGGGCTGAATAATTTTGCTCGCCCAATTTTTCAGTTTTTTATTTGTTAAAAAAGTATCCAATAAATTTCCTTCCACTTCATGATTGTGTCCAATTACCGTATAGTCCAGAAGAAGCATGCACGCTATCGGGGGACGAGGAGGCATTCCGTCAAGAGAGAAATCCCATAGAGAGTCCATGAAATCGTAACAAAATATTTCAGCGACGTTTTGATAGATTGGAAATACTTCCTACTCATGCTGTCTGTCTCTGCAAGAGGCAAGATTCGGAATGATTCAGATTTCTCTTGGCATGGCTACAAGAAGTATTCCAACTTTCAGAGACGTTGCATACATCACATCTACGTCGTCACGCTCAGCTTGAGGCTGCGCAGTATCCTCGGCTACCACCGGAAAACTGCTTCTAATTGGCTTAACTTGGCCTCTGTAGAAATGAATGGCGTGGCTCAGTCCATTCTACATACAGTACTGTCATTGATTCCAACACATAAAGGGAACACATTTTTATAAGCCTCACAGGTGGCATGTAGAAATTCCACCACTCACCTTACAATGCACTGCAGCACAACTCCAACAACAATGCAATAATTACCTACTCAAGTGAAAAAAATGTATATTTAAAAATTATACTCCAGTATTATACTTCTAGTACACTAATGTGAAACCATAAGAATGAATTCAATATATTTAAGTACATTTGAATTATACTTTATTTGAAGTATATTTAGTATAAATAAAATACATTTAATGTAAAAATAAATATACTTTTTTTGCTTGGGTAAATTTAGATGGAATATTAGTAAAATAATTAGCAAAATTATCTTTCTATGCACTGAGATAATTTGACTTACTAAGATATAAAATATGCCAAAAACATGGTAAAATCTCTAACATAATAAGTATGTCATTATTAAAGTAAGATCAAAAAACATTTAAAATGATAAATACATCATAAATAATTTCACTCTCCCGAACGTGAAAGTACATAAGCCGCTTTTAATAATAAAACTTATCGGTATCAATATCGGCGATACTGGCACTGTATTACTTTGTATCGGATCGAACCCACGTTTTGAATAACCCCCCCCCCCCAGTTCGAAGGCTTCAGTATTCACAGTATGGACAAATGTATGTTCGGTTAGTCAGGATGATGTAACAACTCTCCAGATTGAATCAGAGAGTAATACATAAAGAAAGAAAGACTGATTAATAATATACTAAGGAGGGATTGTGTAATTACTTGAACTATAGCACCACCTCCTGGACACTTTGGTATATGTCTTCCTTTGGTTAATGTTTATGTCTTTGGTTAGATTGCGCACCACCTGTTTCAAATGTATTTAATTGTCCGTCACATCGGTTTGTGTTTGGTTAATCATGTGTCCTCTATAGTCTTTTTAGTTTGGAAAATGTGTGTGCTTCATTGTGGGTTGTTTTACAAGAGCAGAGCTAGCGCTTAACCCACCTAGTCTTGCGTTATGTACTGAGACTTCGTCCTGAGGAAGTTTAAACCTGTTTATATTCAGAGAATTAATTACTTGTGACGCGCAACAATAAAGCGTAACTCTCTCCAAAATGCAACCTAGGGTCTTTTTGTTAATGTACCCGAGTCAATCTTCCATTTAAAACCATAATTAGGATGGAACAGACACTTTTAAGATTTTCCCTATTTTTGGTTTCGGTCAAATCGCCTTTTGAATGGGAGTGGTAGGGCCACTAATATGATAGCATCAAAATCGCTATTTTAAAACACTAAGACACAACATGAAACTTTGCTCAAAGTATCACCAGGAACTGTACCCATGAACTCGAGCATTGAGAACATTGTTTGTGTACACAGAGTTTACTAAGAAGAAAGGTTTTGTACAACCCACCTTAACAGTTTGTGTTTCTGGTGGCTGCTTTTTTGCCTCAAAATAATTTTTCCACCTCTGTCCACCACACAAGTACATATAGGTCGCAGTGGTGGTTCTTAAAGGGGGAATTGGAGACAAATCGGATGGTGCTGTGTTAGACAACGTCTACCTTTCTCAGGAAAGAGTTACTCCGCGTTCCATTTGTACTCGGAGGTCGGAAATTCCGAGTTCCTAGTCGGAATTTAACTGGAACGCCCACTTAAGTGGGAAATTCCTAGTCACGAAGACAGAGAAATTTCACTACCCCAAGTTCAATTTCCAAGATGGCAGCACCCTGTGTCAACAGTAAATGAAAGTGGTTGTTACTGTTAATTTGTAGTAATCGTTTTATTTGTTTTTCACGAAAATTGTCGTACACACAGTACTGTATAACTGTTGTCTCTAGAAATGTTGCTACGGCGTTAGAGGGCGTGAAAACACACCGAAATGCATTTTGTCAACTGGTTTTGCTAAAAATGTCTAGCATGGCTAGTTGTATGCTACTTGTATGGCTGACTTGCTTTCCCACTTCGGTAACTGGAATGCGATCAACTTGTTTTACTCGGGTGTGATGTCATTCCCAGTTCCGACCTCCCACTTCTGAGCCAAATGGAATGCAGCATCAGAAGCAGTTCTATAAATGACATCACCAAAGTCTAGGATTGGTAGGATGGTCATTTTTACCAGGGCGTGTTTGGTAGCATGGGTGGAGGCCTTATTGCAGTCTACTCATAATTATGCCAATCCTAGATTTATTTTTGGATTGGAGATGGTTAATGTGGGTCTGGAATGAAAGTGAGCAGTCTAACCAAACACCTAGGTATTTGTAGGTGTCCACATATTCTGGTTTAGACCCATCCAGAGTGGTGATGCTAGTCAGGCTGGTAGGTACGGACAGTGATTGGTTGAAGAGCATGCATTTTGTTTTGCTAGAGTTTAGGAGCAGTCAAAGGCCACGAAAGGAGTGTTGTATGCATAGCAATGCCCTTGACCACTTGACAACCTGCACTTCAGCTGATTCCAGGAAGGTTGTAGCTCTGAAAATTTATTGCTCTGGAGGCTACAGTGTTCATGGAAACTGCCTGCTTAAGTCTTTGCAAGTCTTTTGCAGTTACTACGTGACTTTCAACATGTTTTTTTGCAAACCAGCTTACTAATACTATTAAAGTGTTTGATTGTGTGGTGACCACTACCCAATAATTTGCATCCTTTTGATAGGCATGTAATATATATATATTTTCAGCATCAGATCATTTTTTTGTTTTAATAAAGCTGCCTTATAATTATGAACACCTCAAAATGAGGTATTTGTCACGTTATTTGCCACAATCTTTCATGAAGCAATTATATAAAATCTGCCCAATCCGTATTTAGGTTGATATGGTTTGGATTTAGAAAAATATGCTCGAAAATAACAATGAGAATGCAAAAATCTGTCATCTTTTGTTCTCAGTAACTCCAACTGGCTTCTTACAAGTAATTTTATTTATGGCAATGTGAGTGCACAGAGATAATGTGACCAGATCTTAAAGCCTGTTATCATTGCAATCATCTGCCGCCATCAACTTATGTTTCAGCATCATAATTTATGGCCATGTGAGCAGTGGTGGTTCTAGACAAATTTTACTGGGGGGGCCAAGGTGGGGCCAGTGTTTAATCAGAGGGGCACATTTTGGCGCTAGTGCATAAATTGTAATAACTTAATGAATATATTTCATTTTCTTTTTATTATTCAGTCAGCTCTGGGGGGACCATAGGGGGGGCCAGGGCCATTTTTACAGGGGCACTGGCCCCTGTAGGCCCCTGTCTAGAACCGCCCCTATATGTGAGAAAAGGTTCTGTACAAAATACCTGGAAGCTGAAAATGGCCCAGTTCTTCCATAGTCTACATACCTAACTATAAAAATTTTATTATTGGAATATGAATTAAAATATTTGTCTCACATATTATAAATATATAAAATTAATTGAACGGGAGCCTATCTATGTACATGAAAATATATATTAAAACAAATCCATAAATGTGTTTTATGTGGACAAGGGAGTGTTCAGACCTTGAAGGGTTCTATGTAGATCCATACTCTCATCTTCCAAATAATTGTTCTGGCCTTCCAAACAATAATTTGGAACAATTTTTCATAAAAGGTTATACATAGAACATTTTGCCTAGCAAAGATCCCTTGTTTTCCGAAAGGTTTTCTTCAGATTAGAACAGTTCTTGTCGGAACCTTTTCTGTTTGCAGAGAACCCTTTTTGTAAATATACTTCCATAGTGCTTCATCTTCTTTGCAATGCTGGTCTATCTAAATTAAAATAATGGGAATGACCAATGAAAAAGGTGATAATTGAAATATAATGACCTTCTGTTACTACAGAGTTGTGCACAGGATATACAGTCAGAGATCATTCTATTA
The DNA here is from genome assembly GCA_016801145.1 of Umbra pygmaea. Taxonomy (NCBI): domain Eukaryota; kingdom Metazoa; phylum Chordata; class Actinopteri; order Esociformes; family Umbridae; genus Umbra; species Umbra pygmaea. The sequence goes on along the minus strand of JACXGM010000418.1, from coordinate 53,937 downwards.
CAACATCCTAACAATACCTCAAACAACCAGGGTCAGAAAAGAGGCTCAAATAACATTCTGTACCCAATGGTCTCCCTAAAGCCTTTGGACTGAATCACCGATTTAGGTGAGAGCAATCTGTTGCACGAGATGGCTTATCACTGTGTTCGGAATGTTGTTCAGGAATGCTCACTTTCATTCTGGGCCATAACACCAGCGAATCAGAATGGATCAAAGCTGTTTATCTTATCATTAAGAAGCATGAACGATTCATTTTCGTTTGCTTTCGAGAACTGAACTTGCCTATATGAGGCAAAGAAGAGAACTTTGAATGGTGATAAAGTGTGAGGTCAATTAGGAGCTTGAATTTAGTTGTTCATAACCTGAAAGAAGCAGAATGTGAATGCAATTTAAACTAAAGTATTAGTCATTTTTCTATTTGTTTTTATGGAGGGTGCATTAGCCGTGAGTCAAGTGTTGGGGTCAGATTGCTCAGTAGGTAGGGAGTCAGCCATGTGGTCGGAAGGTTGCCGGTTCAATTCCGGACTGAGTCAAATTGTCATTGTGTCGACTTTACCATAGCTTTTACATGTTTAACCACGTTTACTCCTTCACCTCTGGACACAGACTTACTCAGAACAGTGTTATGCTGATCACAGCTCCAAAAACCCCATTGAATGAGTATGAATGTATACATTTACTGTACATAAACACGTACATATACATTTATGTGCCAAGGTGCACGGCTGTGCCTTAGGTTGTCCCATTTGTAAGCGGCGAATAGGCCCGATTGGTGGAGGATTTATTTAATTTAATGTGAGAATCTTTTGGTGAGTAAAATTATTTTTTAAATATGTATCTTGAACTATATAATAGCAAAAACAATAGCTTTTGGAAGCTGTTCACTGAAAGAGAAAATAGTTTTTTTTCATTCTAAACAGTTCTACACAGTGTCCCTTTAAGTATAAAACAAAGCTAAGAAATATAGAATGGTTTGGTCATTGTAATAGTTTGTTTGAACCATTAGCATTAAGTAACTGGTAAGAGGTTCAGCGTGCTCTGTGCATTACCAAAATAAATTACCAAAATATCAAAAGATTTGTTCATTTTACAGAACAACTTCAAAATTCCTGATTTCACACAAGGTATATTTCAAACCTTTCTGATCACCACACTTTCTTTTCGGCATAAATCTGTTACGTACATTTTCTTCTAAGATGTACCATTGTGTTTTTATACCTTATTAGTGGTTTCTACCTTGCAATTTAGGCTAGGAATTGTTCTTCTGACGCTAACAACACATCCGACCAGCTCAAAGGAGATTTGGGTGCGACATGTGGAAGTATTTTTTTACGGCATGAAGGAATGCCTCATGGAAAACTGTTTACATTCCTCCAGTAGAGTTCCTGACACTCTATAAACACACCTTCTTTGTGTTTCCTTCATTTGAATATTTCCCTTTATCCATAGTGTGCAGTTATGTACGTTTTATATAGGGTTGTTTAGCTTAGTAAAGTGAATATGCCTTTGGGCTCTCATGGATTCTCATTAAACCTTAACTGTGTCTCTATAATTTTGCCATCTGTCACCTAGTTACAAGGCTTCCTAGAGCAGTGGTTCCCAAACCTCTCCTCTTTTATTTTCACCTTGAAATGACACAACTGGTTCAATAAGTCAACTACACATTACACCTTTGACTAATTGAATCAGGTGTGCCATTTCAGGGTTAAAACAAAGAAATGGCCTGTCTGGGGGTCCCCGAGGAGAGGTTTGGGAACCACTGTCCTAGAGGTCAGAATCATGGTCATTCTGAGTGGAGGATATTTTTGGGGTGGCGGTCAAACTTTGTTCTATGGCACCAAGGTGCTTTTTCTCTCACCCTGTACCCATCTACAGGATCTGAACTTGTGTGTGGCAGAACAGATAGACTGTGCATCTTGGAATAGTTGATATATGTAAATAGAAAAGTTGATTGTCATGGATTTTTTTATTGTTACGTGTTTTTTTTCTTCCCTCCCAATTGGTCATGTCCCCTTTAATCCTCGTCTCATCTGCAACTCCTCTGTAGATGCGGCATGGTCGTAGATCGATCACGTTTTTCCTCTAAGCGTGTGTCACCAAGCCAGCTGGGCCTGTAATCACGAAAATTTTCATCTTACAACTAAGACTCCTAAACAGCAGTAACAAATTTTTAGCGTAAGAGTTACCTCTTAAAATTTATTGAAAGAGCTCCTCTCTGCAGGAAGGAATTCTCTTTGCTCTTACTCTAAGATTAAGGGCATGTGGATGATACAATGTTACATGAGTGATTGGCCAATAGGGGATGGGTGCCTGTCACTGAATTTATCATTTAATATAAAATAAATTTGAATGTTATTTGTAAATTTGAAATAAGTTTGAACTAGGTTTGTAAATTTGAAATAAGTTTGATGTTGCCATATGAAAATAAAGATTTTCAAATTAATTTGTAGCCATAGATTAAACATGAAACAGATTAAACATGAAACAGAGAATTATATACTTACTATAAACATGAAACAGTAAATGATATACTGATTCTCTGTTACATGTTTAATCAGTTACACTATTGCAAAATTAGAATCTTACATGTCTGGCAGTTCGTAAACAATTAGTGGATTGGCGGATATGCAGCAGTCTTCATAATAAAACTAGAACATCGACCTGTCACTACATTGGGCAAAACAAAAAAAAGCTGGACACAAGGACAACTTTTAGTTCTCGGGCAACTTGTGTGGCAATTAGGACATTATTAACAAGACATTTCAGTTGGGATAGCTTTGAAAACCAAAAAAGTTTTTTGGGAATACATGCCTGCAAATAAAAGCTTCTTTCTGTGAAATGCGCTGGTATTTTTTTGAGTCTCAGAAGGGCAAATATATTGCAGAATTCAAGCAACACACAACTGCCACAAGTTATAGGACATGAGGGAATTATGTTCAACTACACTAGATCACAAGCATTGTATTTCAGCTACAGAAAAATTAACTGAAATATTTTTATACATAACCTAACTATACATGTGATTGCAAACTATATTGAAACGTAATGTAGGCTACAATTAAAAACATTCATTTTGTGCCTTCTGCATTTTAGGATAATTTCGAGGACTCTTAACTTTTCACACGCCCATTACTTTTAAGAGCTACTTTTAGCCTTAAAATATTCTGTGAATACGGCCCTGATTCTTATCCCAGTGCTCGATTAACCTTAAGCCATAAGTTGATACATGTGTGGGAGTTTACACATTCTATACAACTGTGAATGAATTCACATGCAGCTAATATACACAAGGGGTCACTAGAAAGCAATGAGACAAGGTACCCTCGTCCGACTAACCACCTGTCCTACCCAGGCAGTGCTGTACCAATTTTCACCCCCCCCTTGCTGAGCATCGTCGGAATGTCACGACAGGGACACACACCCTGAATGTGAATGTGTGTGTGCAAACTTGTGGGCATGTCTGAAGTATCACATGAGCCAGTATAATAGTGTCCTTTTAATTTTGATTTATTTCATCTTACAATTGCTTTTCAGACGCTTTGGTAATATTCACACAAGTATGTGGTAATATTTCACCACTCTTAGTACAAGAAACACAACATATCATCAAAAGGGACTTTTTTTCACAGCTCTAAGTACATATAACATTGATGCAGTAGGAAAAATATATTAGAATGACATGTTGTCATACAAATTACATGCATACATTTTGATACGTTCCCCATTGTTAAAATTCCATTTACTATCACTATGCTCATTGTCCCAAATTGATCATCGCTGAAACATTTGCTTAATAATATATTATGTATTTTGGAGGAGGACAGGCTCAGAGAGGTGGGTAAGACCCCCGTCAGAGAGGAGAAAAGGCTCAGAGAGGTGGGTAAGACCCCTGTCAGAGAGGAGGACAGGCTCAGAGAGGTGGGTAAGACCCCTGTCAGAGAGGAGGACAGGCTCAGACGGCCAAGTTAGGACGTAGGCCTCTTCTTGGGTCCTAAAATGCTGCACATCTCATTGAGTTCCTCAATATTATTGAGTTCTTCAATATCATTGAGTTGGTGTGTTGGTGTGAAGAGGTCAATGATGTATATGTTAGGTTCCACCATGATAGGTTATGATAGGTTCCACCATGATAGGTTATGATAGGTTCCACCATGATAGGTTATGATAGGTTCCACCATGCATAGGTGGTTCAGGAATGGTTTTGAGCCCATCCCGAATTCCTGACACTAAATCTGCCCCCATTTCCTCAAAGCTAATCAGGATTTCTTCCATTATGGAGCTGAAGTGTCGATGACTGTCAGGGCTGGGCTCAAAACAGAGGTAAGGAGAGAGACCTTAAAAACAGAGAGAACTTAAAAATACAGAAGATGTTTATTGCAGCAGGCTAGGTTGTTGACACACAGCGTGGTGGGAACACTAGGCAGAGGCACAAAAGCCGGAAGGCAAGAATGGTCGGGGGTTAGGCTGGTTTCGGCACACGGAAGTGGGTAGTCAGTACAGGCAGGGTTCGGCAAAAAGTCAAGTCAAAGTCAGCATGATGAGTGTGGCAGCATGATGAGAGAAATATCAAACACAAGGAACTATAATAGGAACTGTAAGATAAAGCTTGATTAAGGTAGAACACGGAATGGAACAATTACGTGGCTGTACAATAATTCAGCAGTTGGTTGACTGTCTTCTCCTCCCTAATAAAGGGAGACAGACAATCAACCCAGGTGTGGCAAAACAGAGGAACAGGTGCAGGGGATAATTAATGCTGGGGTGCTGGAGACTGGTTCTCAGGAACGGGTGCATATGTGGTGTGTAGGGAACTGGTAACTGGTGGTAAGTTGGGGACAAACACACACACACACACACACACAAACACACACACACACAGAGCCAAAAGGGAGGGAACACAAAAGGAGAGGCAAGACAGCTCAGGATTGCGGAATCCTGACAATGACCAATGTTCCCATCAGCGTGTCACCCTCCTTCAGGCCATGGATGAGGCATGTGATGACATCACTGCTGACCAAAGTCAGGCTTGAATTCGCCATTCAAGTACATTTTTCCCCAGAAGCATGAACTATGTAGATCTACATTGTGAAATGGATGAAATCGTCCCAAAAAAACGGTAGTCAATTAAACGCCGGTCCTCTGAAAATGGTCGGGGACGTTGAAAGCACGGACAAAATATGTAGTTGAAGCTCAGGCATACCCTCTTTATGGTTAGATATCCGCGTATGTGCCGCGACAGAGCAAAGGTATACAGGTATACTCGTTGTGCACTCCTGTTTTCTTCAGTAAAGTATAGGCGTACACTCTCTACTAGTTCCTGTTTGGAAAGCATAGTAACTACTAATCATATACCGTTGTGCAATCTCACTACCAACTGCCATTTCTCCACCTCTGTAAAATATTCCTGGCCTGATCTTTCATTAAATTCAACAAACCATAAACTATCTGTTTGGTCTCCCTCCTTCATTACTACAATCTGTGAATACGCTCCTGCGAGCCGCCATTCCATATGTTTTTGTTCCAAACCAAATTTAGCACAGGTGATACTACTCATTACCAGGATGAAACTCTAACTCAGGGTAGTCGCAACTGGTGTTGCTGGAATGAGTTTCGCTAAGTATTATTGTCCTACCAGTATCTTAGTCAATGCGGCTGTATGTTTTACTCAGCCTGGTGTAGTTTGTAGTAATGTACAGCTGCCAATAGATGGCAGTAGCTATATTGGAAGTGTCACAGATGTTATGGTGTTGTGGGTGTTGGAAGGGATTGGAGACCAGAATGCAGGGAGGTTGTGTTCTAGATTTTATTTTGAACACCTTGAGGTACTTTCATGTGAAAAGCCAGAGCTGCAAACACTGATCCTGTATCTGCACAACTATATATAAAAAAGCTACGATGCTCTTATCGCGACATCGGACACAGTTTCTTATATACATGTGCTCCTGGCTAACAGGACAGTATACATTACGTACGACACTATACGAGGTGAAGGCTCAATCAATAACGTAACTTACAGTGAAACTGCACAACTCCTCTCTTCAATAAACGTACCCCTCTTACTTCCTTTAACCCTACATTTTCAGAACGTTCCGCCGACCGTTCCGGAACACTGGGATAAAATAGGCATCTTGATTACTCATTATGCGCCGGTGTGGCTTTTTACATAGAGCCCCATTCATGCATAATGAGTAACCAAGTGCCTACCACTCTCCCAGCGTCCAGAGGTCGGCGCGTAACACAAAACACAAACATGACAAACAATATCACAAATATGCCTAGAAACATAAAAGTCCTCATATTTCATGACAGGAAGTAATTTTCAACTACTTTTTTCAACAACGTATTGAAATGGTTACAAGATAGCCAATTATACTTATCAAACAGAGGGAATTATAAATAAAGGCCTGCCTCTAACAAAAGCCTGCTTCAAATAAAAGCCTGTTACATTTTCCAATAGAGGTAAATAAAGGCCCCGTTTTTAATTTGAGGAAATACGGTACTCCAGAATGTCATGAAGAGTGATCAGATGAATTGCAATTAATTGAGTTCATGAAAATGCCATGAAAATGAACTCAATCCCAAAAAACATTTCCACTACATTTCAGACCTGTCAAAAAAGGACCAGCTGCCATCATGTCAGTGATTGTCTCGTTAACACAGGTGAGAGTGTTGAGGAGGACAAGGATGGAGATCACTCTGTCTGATTGAGTTAGAATAACATGCTGGAAGCTTTAAAAGAAGGATTGTGCTTGTGTAGTAAGGGTGGAAGAAATATTATTAATTTGCACTTATGAAAAATGAATATATTAATAATTTATATATTCCCATTCCCCCCGGGGGCAATGTGCTGAGTATATAAGCTAGGAATGCATAACAAAAAGTTTAGAGAAGGATCTTATTGACCTTGTTGATGTTTAATATCTATAAATCTGACTCCATATGTTTATAAGTTAACTGACTGAGTTCACCTGGGCTGTAACAGGTGTTAGCTTGGAATCCACTAGGTAGCTAGTCTAGACGCCCCAAGTAACACTAAACATGCCCTATATTTCAAGAAAACCTGTCTTCGCTATGTCCTCCTCAACCAGCGGTAGTCAGTGTCGACATCGGCCCGATACTCAAACCAGGGATGCTTCCGGAACTCGAACTGTTTTAGAATTATTGCGGCTAGTAAGGAATGTCCCCTCCCCAAAGACTGAACTTTCTAACCGTGCCGAAATGCCGCTCTGATTACCTTCTTGAGCTGGGGGATCGGGACACACTAGGGTAGCCTCGACAAAGTGAGGACACTTTAGAGCAGTGGTTCTCAAACCTCTCCTCGGGGACCCCATGCCATGCCATATATTAGATGTATACCACAGCTAGCACACCGGAATCCACTTGTCAACTAATCATCAAGCACTTATTTGCTTGAATCAAGTGAAATAGCTCAGGGCTACAACAAAACTGTGAGATGGCTTGAGGTCCCCCAGGAAAGGTTTGAGAACCACTGCTTTAGAGAACCAGAGTAGCTCGCTAGCAATATGTGTGTGTGTGGGTGATAAAATCCAAACTAAGCGTAGGCAGATATATTATCTCCACCAGAGAAATACTTAGGATAAACTTAGGAAGTCTCAAACAGAACTCGGTGTAAAAGTAAATAATTTTTAATTCCAATTAAATGCATAAAATACAACTCTTTAACCGGACAATGAAATACAAATTACATACTCAAAATAGTTCACGTTCCTGAATCCTGTCGCCCTTCGGCCTAACAAAAACTATACAGTTTAGTCTAAAAATCAGCTCTACCACCCAGCTATGACAAATATTATCACTTAAGTATCACTTAAGATAAAGACTCAACAAAGCTAACTAAAACAAGAGATGTATCCTCATTTACATTTAACCACATTTACATTGATTACATTATTCACAGACTTTCGGTCGCCAACCTGGCCCTAACAAAGAAACAGGCTGAGCATACTGTATGTAATTTAAATATCCCCCATAGTGAAAAAATAGCATTTGTCTGTGTGGACCTTTTGGTCCGCTCCTAGTAACCCTGTGGAAAATCATATAACCTGTGCAGCCTTGTAGTACATGTAATAATAAAAAACTACCTTTATGGGATGATCAAGAAACGTTTCATTTGGTACAGTATACTGTTGAGTTATATGAGTTGATCTGTTGTCTTCACCCATCGGGCAATGACTGTGTTGTCCAGTGAGGGGGTATGCCCCGCCTTTCCCTGAATTTTAATTCCTCTCTGGAACTCCTTTGTGTTGAATATTGTGTGATAGAATGCCGGCCCTCAAGCCAGCTGTTGAATATGCCATAATCCGTCCTGAAAACATTTTATTCCACTACACTTGAAATCATTGTTCTTCCTCTGCCAAGGGAGTGGGCTCACTCACAATTTTGCCTAAGAACACAGCCATGAATAAAGAATGTTACCAACACATCCCCCGAGAGCAACTTCTCCCAACCATCCAAGAACAGTTTGGAGATGACCAATGCATTTTCCAGCATGATGGAGCACCTTGCCATAAGGCAAAATTGATAACTAAGTGCACAGCAAAATCACCAGTGTTAAATTAACTCTGAAAGTGTTAAAGTAATACTCTCAGTTTTTATATAGAACACTAAGAGTGCTACCTTAACACTTTCAGAGTTGATTTAACACTGGTGATTTTGCTGTGTGGCTCTGGGAACAAAACATTAACATTTTGGCTCCATGGCCAGGAAATTCCCCAGACCTTAATCCCATTGAGTACTTGTGGTTGATCCTCAAGAGGCAAGTGGACAAACAAAACCCCACAAATTCTGACAAACTCCAAGCGTTGATTATGCAAGAATGGGCTGCCATCAGTCAGGATGTGGCCCAGAAGTTAATTGACAGCATGCCAGGGCAGATTGCAGAGGTCTCATATATCAACTCTTTGCATAAACTTCATGTATTTGTCAATGAAAGCCTCTGACACTTATGGAATGCTTGTAATTATACTTCAGTATACCAAAGTAACTACTGACATAAATATCTAATAACAGTGAAGCATCAAATTTTGTGGAGACCAATACTTTTGACCACAGATGTATAGAGAATCGTGTCATCTGTGTAGAGGTAGATCAGGTAGTTGCCAGCAGCAAGAGCAACATCGTTGATATATACAGAATATAAACTCGACCTGAAATCGAACCCTGAGGTACCCTGATAGAGACAGCCAGATGTCCAGACTGCAGGCCCTTAACACAATGGAGCCTAAGAAGTAGTTGGTGAATTAGGCGAGGCCGTTATTTGAAGAAACGAGGCTCAATCGTACCAAAAGGATACAGTGATTGACGGTCAAAAGCCTTAGGCCACACGAACACGGGTATTTTTGAAACCGGAGTTTTTTCTATGCGGTTATGCCTTTCGTCCACACGAAAACGCTGTATCAGGTCACTGAAACCGAGCTTTTTTGAAAACTCCGGCCAGGGTGAAGTTTTTTAGAAACTCCGGTTACAGTGGGGTCGTGTGGACGATGAAAACGGAGATTTTGGCACGTGACATCCAAGTACGCCCTTTTAACTCCTTTGTTTGACGTCAGATTGTGCGCAGCTTTCTCCATTGTTTACACAAGGAGTCTGTGCAATGGCGGAGGTTAACCAAATATTACTGCTAATATTATTGCTAACAGGAGGGCTTATAACATGTATACAGCTACATGCACAGTTATCCCATTATATTGCTGAACAGAGGCGTCAGAATGCAATACTACAAATTAACTTCGTTGTCAGTCCACACATACGACTCTCCCCTGCCCATGGATGTATTCCCCTGCCTCGGTGCGCCATGTTGTTATCCTACCGGAACAGGTAATAACCCTTTTTAAAGGCTTCTGATTGGCTAACATGGCTGTAAGGTTAGGGTTATATCACCACCTGTTGGTCTGGCATTCTCTTGACAGCGCTTGATCCGGCGTTTCTGCGTTTTCATGTGGACGGAGATTTTTTTTTAACCGTGCTTGTGTGGACAAGATTTTTTTTTAAACAAATGAAGAAAAACTCTGGTTTCAAAAATACCAGTGTTCGTGTGGACGGGGCCTTAGAATGACAAAGGATGTTGAGGGAGGTGCAGGGCCGTTGGTCAGGGTGGGGTTGGCAAGGTGGAAAGCATGGGCTGTCATCACAATATGCTTATTGAAACTCTCAACTATTGCGGACTTATCAGTGGTGACAGTGTTGTCTAGCCTTGGACTTTACTCCATGGACTTTACAGAGTCCCATAGCTTTTTAGAATTAGTGCTACAAGATGCAAATTTCTGATGAAAATGCTAGCCATAGCTTTCCTAACTGACTTGTGTGTACCGGTTCCTGGTCTTCCTGAAGAGTTGCAGATCGCAGGGGTTGTTCGAGGCTAATGCAGTAAACCACCAAATGTTTCTGTGCTGGCCGAGAGCAGTCAGTTCTGGATTGAACCAGGGGCTATATCTGCTCTTAGGTCTAAACTTTTTGAATGGGGCATGCTTATGCAATAGGACCAGAAAGGCACATTTAAAGAACAATCAGTATCCTCTACTGATGGAATAAGGTCGATATCCTTCCAGGATACCTGGGCCAGATCGATTAGAAAGGCCTGTTCACTCAAATGTTTTTGGAGCATTTAATATTAGTGCTCTTCCATTTTAGTTGCCTGACCAAAGGCAAAGACCTATAATTGAATGTTATTTCACTGTAATCACCAAAGGCCACCTCTACCTGATGTACAATAACAATAAAAAATACATATTTGAGGAAAACCTATAATTATTGAAACATTGCCATGTCACGACTCGAGCACTGGCACCCCCTTGAAGAAGTCAAATCAGTTTGAAATGAAGAACTAGATTTGAATTGCTGTCAAATTAGACTCACCTTTGATTAATTATCAGTGCTCATATGGAGAAGATTAGAGCTGTCTGAGAGCATTAGAAACACTATTTTCACCAAACATCACCAAGCTAAATGGTACAAGGCCACCTCTAAACATCCTGGCAACAGTAGCTGGTTTGAACATTTATGAAGAATTTTGGTGCTCATAAGACTGTCGATAACCTCCTCAGACGTAGTGGGAAGAGGAAACTTTAGCAGAGAATCTTTGAAGGTGGATCCAAACTTTGGAGAAACATCACGTAAGACATCCACAGAGCTCAAGGTTGAGCTGGATGAATTTTGAGTTATGGTGTCAACCCATACCATACGCCACACACTAAAGTTGAACAGAGGTGTCGCAACTGAGGAGAGGCTACCGACTTTGATATTTTCACGGACTAGAAGAAGAGGAAAAAGGTAAACGATGGCAAAACTGGCAGCAGCATTTACATTAATGTCAACAGTGGCTAAGATAATTTTGACTGTGTTATTATTAACCTTTTACAGTTTTATGACGAACCATTAACTGTGTTATTATGAATCGTTTACTGTGCCCTCGAACTCGTCCATACTTCCCATTTTTGTTTTGACAAACACCCACTAACTATCTATGCACTGAATTAACAGTGATTATTGTAATGAATTATGAGAGCTATTATTTTGAAAAAAATAGTTTTGTGTTCCTGACATAATATAGTGTTGCCAAGCACCCCTGCAAGAAACGGCCCTGGATGAAAGCAAAGGAGACCTCTTCGGAAATGCAGTCCAGCAATTTGTAGCCTGATATTCAGAACTGAATGGTATTCTGTTTCACTCCATTATTCAGTCTGAAGTTACTTCCATAGTAGCCGTTTTCCGAGACGAGCGTTGTCAAAGACCTAGTACTCATTTCCTTACCAATCATAAACATCTTACGTCATTGCGACAAGATCATCATCTGGCTAATGTAATGTGAACAAACTACCAAACAACTGTTGATAAAATTGTCACCAACTGTCACATTACTGACCGTTTTTAATAAATTGTATGAATGATTCCCAGCTGAGGTTTTAGGAATGTTACCCTCTAAAATTTTTGAACAGCTGAAATAGCAAAATCCATGCTATCTGCTATGGTATTTCCTTCCGTTGCTAGCATTGCTGCTGGTCTCATCTCCGTCTCTTAGGATCAGTTTCATTTCGTCACACCATTGTCCAACCCCCTCAGTCAGCTAAATTACGTTGATTGGCTGGATCGGTGAGGCAAATGGGTAAAGTACAACTAAAGCAAGCGATGCCAGACCCTGAATTGCCAAAAACAAATTTCAAAAAGTGGAAGTGGTTAGCGATTCAGGGACTGGAATCAGGCAAATCAATTTGTTTATAGGTGATGAAAATAAGCTTATAGAGAACACCCTACATACAGTTAAATATGGGGTAGGATCCATAATGTTGTGGGGCTGCTTTGATGCCTATTTACTGGAGGCCTTTAATGTATTAATGGAATTACAGGAGGGTTACAAGGGCATTTCACAGAAAGATTTGCTACCCAGTGTTAGAAAATTTGGTACGGGCTGAAGATTATACACTCAGAAAAGAAGGTACAAGAATGTACCTAAAATGGAACAAAGCTTGTCACTCGGAATGTACTGTACCTCACCGAGGTACGAATTATGTATCTTTCGACATGAGTCCATATTTTTACCATTGATATCTGTAACTGGGACACTTATGTACCCTGAGGGTCTAAAATGTACGTTAATGTACACTGATCACATAAGTACAGCCAAAGGAACAAAAGTTATCCTTAAGGGACTAAATATGTTCAGTTTTGTTCCTCAGAGTACATTTCCAATTATTACTGCAGATATTTTACATGACATACAAAATAGTCAAGGGTACCAATGATGTTGACCATGAAATACAAAGCCTATCAGAATAATAACAATATAATAATAATAATAATAATAGATTTGTGTACATTTCGAATTGCTTAATGCTGAATGGTTAGACCTTCTGACAGAAAGTTATATGAATTTAAATAGCCCTTTTTAACAACAAAGCATCTGATATCTGATTCAAAAGTGACTGACACTGGAATATTTTCAGTTAGTTTTTTATTGTCTTTATGGCGAAACACTTTGCAACAGAACACATTTTCCATCATGAACTAACATTTCAAATTCAACAATTGTAGCTTAGTTTCTCCGTTTCAGTATTTTCTTTCTCCAAGTGGTGCCTTTTAAACACTACCCACTATCCCTTTACATACAGTACATACTTTCCCATAATGCTGGCCACACCCGATCGGCAGGACTAGCAGTTCTAACTGAGGTCATATCAAACATGAACAGTGAATTATTAACAGGGACCGTTTTCCTGGAATTCTCCCCTACGAGCAGGACAGCTAATCCTCGTAAAACAATGCGTGGGAGAGCAAGGGTATGATCTGAACGAGGGAGGTAGGAATAAAGAGAACTATAGGGGGTAAAGAAAATATATCATCACGATAGGTTTATTAAATGGTAATGAAGGAGAGGTACCCTGAGAAAGAGGGAGACAGAGGTGGACGAAGCAGTAAAAGGGCATGAATGCAGAAAGAGAGGATAGAACGGGAATGTTGGTAGTACAGAAGGTGGGGAGTCATGGGTTCAAGAGAGGAAGAAGAGGTGGTAGTTGAGAGTGGGAAAATAAGCGGTAGATAGGTTGAATGGGTTTAAAACTGTGACCTAAGCCTAGCCTTTATTTGCAAAACCAAGCTGTGGCAGTCACACTGCTGTGTGTCATAACAAACTGAACTAGATTGAGTTAGGTGTAGAGTTGCCTGTGAACACAGAAACTGTTACGTAAACATAATATTGGTATAGAAAATTATTGGTAACTTTCTGAATAATAGTCACAGGAGATGTGGAGTACACTTAAAAACTACTGTACAACACTAGAACACTCAAAGCCTGCATTTCATATATGACAAAACTGTGTGTATATTCTGGGGCGCTACCCATGGCTCTTTTAAAGCTGATCCCTGTATTACACCAATAAAAACGTATACAAAAAAAATAGAAATATAAAATACAAACATTAAGAGAAACAACAACAATACAAATATAATATATCAGATCTTTAAACTGTGTGCAATACACCAATTAAAGCTGTATAGTTGTCTTTTTAAGGAACAGGACAAATAGCCTATTCGAAGGACAATGAATCGCTTAACACATATACAGTATATGTGTAATGTCCAGCCCAGTGAGGGCTGACGTTACCATGGACTGAGCATGGACTCTTATATATGTTTAGTATAATTTCTGTGTTTTGTATATTCCTTCAGTGCATAGCATGGTGTTTAGGTTTTTTCGTTAATATGTGTAAATGTCCCTTTAAGGACTTTTGACAGCTCCTCCAGTTAAGCAGTTACTAGATAGGGTTTAGGTTAGGTTGAGCCGGTGTAGTGTAGATCTGTTTAATTGATAATTATATTCAGCCGGGTTCTATTAGTTTTTTTGAGCTATAGTATAAGAGGGCTGCTTAACTGGAGAGAGCTGTCTGTCATTGATTATATGTTGCCTGTATTTTACGTTACGTTCATTTTGAAGACTGTCCAGGAGCCACGTTGGTTTTGTGACAAGTGAGTCTCGTTAGTTTGTAGTTATGTGTATTTCTGTTATATTCATGTTTAGCTATCAACATCCCGTGCCACTGTAAAGAGCACGTAGGCTAAATATAGAAGATTGTTGTGCACCTCGCTATCGGCGTACTCAGCAACCTGTTGTGTGTGTGTCCTGGACTGAAATAGTCATTATTGTTAAGTAAAATCAACCAACAAACCATCTATCTGCCTGAGTCTCCCTCTCTCTATACCACACCACCGTAATCGTGACAAAATGAAGATACATAACACATTAAAACAGGATTGTTGTGGGATTCAAAATATTTACTGTACCAGTATTAGTCTATGCACATCAAATAATTAGTAACATTACCTGTAAAAAAATTAAGTATATTAGAATGTGATTCTTTAATTCTCATTGATATAGATTAGCCTATACAGTATACTAAAACAGCATAATATTATACCTGAAATTCAGGTATGGCTTTTGGTTTTGGTGTACCACCCCAAGATTTTCAGTGGCCCCATCTGAACACCCCTATAAAAAATGTCTGGGGGTGCCACTGGGTATATTGCCAATATACCATGGCTAAGAGCTGTTTTTATTCATGACACATTGTGGAGTGCTTAAACACAACGCTTTGCCATGATATATTTGCAATATATCACAAACCCCCAAAAAGTCTAATTGCTTTGATAAACAATTTTTCAACACAATTAGAGCAGGTTAAAGTGTTGCGATGTCCCGTTGTATACAGTCTCATATATCACGGCTATCTGCCAATCAGCATCCAGAATCCAAACCAACTGGTTTATTATAGTACATATATAGTCTTCTGTTATTTCTTCTCTTTTCTTGACACACTATCTAAGTCTCAATCAGTGAATATTATATTACATGATGTCTTTTCTGCAATGCTCCACACTACAGCTTCTCAGATATATAAAGCACTAAAATAATTAATGCCAGGGCAAAATATGGCTGGTGGAGTCTAGACTGGAACAACAGAATCTGATAATTGTGCTAGTTTCTCTACTCTGCTCTACATTGGGTTTTGCCCTTGTGTGTTGATTAACATTTAGTGTACAGAGATTATAGGATGGGTATCTGTACATCCTTTTGTGAAAAATACTGTATGTTGTATGTAAAACATTTTTGAAATGCTTGATGAGGTCTTTTATCCCAGTGTCATATGAAGGATACAGAAATGCCCAGAGCACCACTGGAGGTCCATGGGTAATGAGGTGAGGCTGTCCTTGTTGAGACAGTGTCAGGATGTATAGAGGAAGAGGGATGTCCAGAGGCGTTATGTAACCAGATTCACTATGAACCGTGGAGAGAAGTTTGACCAGCATCCAGAGGGTTGCTCAGCTGGCTGGGAGTCACATATGCACACAGACAATGACTTACCCAACTAATGTTACAATACACTCTGACTGATTTATTTATACATACTTTGGTTACACTTTACTTGGAGAGTCCGTAATTCCATCTGTAGGTGCTCTACAGACAGTTTGTTGATGATTTGACTATCAATAAACTATCAACAAACTATTTGTTGATATGCAACTAATTTTGTAGTTTAAGGGTAGGGGTAAGTTTAGAATATGTTTTAGGGTAATGGTTATGGTAAGGCTTAACCCCAGGGAAAGGGTTAAGGTTAGGATTAGGGTTAGGGTTAGTAGATAGTTTGTTAAAATGTTGTTGATCGTCTGCAGATAATCTGTAGAGCATCTACAGATACACTTTTTGGACTCTCAAAATAAAGTGTTACCCATACTTTAAAATATAACAGTTTACAATCCTGATTTCTTAGAATTTACTGATGCCATTTCATCAAATTAAAAGAAAATCCATACTAACGTATACTATTACATAATTATCCTGTACACACTAAAGACTCACAAATTGTTCTGCATCATTTGAAGCGTAGCTGATTAAGGGTGTTGAACAACACCTGCGAACTACAATGTGACCTGTCCCGACACATGACGAGCAGTTGCAAGTTATAATGGCTGGATGTTAAAGAGAAAAGATGGAGGTACATTTCTGGACAGGCTGCACTGTATCGTCACGCCAGACACATAGTTGGCAACAATGCTTTCAAATCAAGTGGTCATGTCCTACGAGACGGGCGACCTTATGCAACACCAGCCATGGACAGCAGTGGAGGCTGGTGAATTAAGAAGGATTTGGCTCATTTAATGTATAAACTGGACTAAATGGAATGGATTTAAACACATTAAACCCGGTTTGAGAGATATTTTCGATTTACTCCACTCCAGACATTATTACGAGCCCATACTCCTCATTTAAGGTTCAGCAGCCTCCACTGGTGGACAGGCTAAAAGGGCATTTGGTGAGAAGATACAACCACAAGGTAGTGCAAACGAAGTCGAATACATACAGGCAGGTGGGAACACACTTCCATTAACCTAAATACCCAACAAGTACTACTCTTAGCCCTAATAGCTAATACTAGCCCCAATTGTAACATTAACTCTAAACAGGACAAATGGCCTAGGACTTAGGCAATTAAGTAGGCATAATAAAAGAGATATTTTCTCTTTTATTATGCATAGTTAAAGGTTAATTTTGCACGAAATAAATTTATTTAAATGGAAACACCGTTTTTTATTTCGGTGTTCATTTTGACAGTTTGTTGCAAAAGGTTTCTATGTTTTCTGTTATCTTTCTCAAGTTAGGACGATGCTATTTTTTTACTTTAGTTAGACGAAATATTCAGATCTTACAAATACGCATTGCTTACGCTGGTTTTAGCTACACCTAGGCTTGTTTTTATTTGGTGCAAAAGGTGTAAATTCTACTCAGAACATTGGACGCAGCTACGCCCAACGTAGGATTTAGGCCCAACTTTTTTACGTCCAGCTGGTGCAAACGGCCCCAGGGCCTTTGCTACAGCTGAGTTTCAGAAACTGCTATTGCAATCTTGATGTACAGTAGGAGCACCTTGGAAATTGGTTATGTGCAGTAAGGAATAGCAGGGAGGCAGATGCGAAGGGTAAAAAAAGGTTTAAATAAATGTAATGAAAACACAAAAACAATTGGACTTCGTTGAGTCAAAATGGCTCTGGAATTTCCAAAACAACTGCACTAAAACACATCACAGTAAAACAATGAACGATAGCGGACAACACAAACACAGGAACTTAAATACCAGCTGTGTGTGGTTGGAGACAAAACAGACAATCCATTGGTTGGTGATGATATCATATAGAATGATTGTCTGGGTGAAACAGAACACATAAAACTAAAAAAATTGCATCAGAACATGATAAAAAATCTGCCTATTGAATATTAATCAATATTGTTAGGCAAAGTCACAGAAATGGGGCATATTCTTGTAGTGCAGTCAGAACATTTACAGTAGGATATTTTCATAGCTTCTCAAGCGTTTTTTTAATGTTTGAAGTGGCTGGTCAAAGCGAGTGAGTTTGAGACTGTAAGTAAAAATATAGTAAAATGCTCCACCCACATGGCAAGTTTTTTATACTGTACCTTATTTTACCAGGTAGGTTGACTTAATTTAAATTTGTATTTACCGTGTTGACCTGCATTTAGAGCTACCTGTCTTTCCAATGGATAGAGTGATACATTTTTCATGTTATCACTTCAGGAATTAGATCTAGCAACCATTGTTGCAAAAGGGAATATGTGGATATACATTGAAAATAATTGCTGAAAGTGTATCACTTTGTGAACATGTACACTGTTGAAACCAACTAAGTATTAACTCCTGTCAATGTTACAAAACTGATCTGAATTCGACTGCTTTACCTTATTTTAACTTCACAAAAAAACAAGATTCGGCCATGTTTCTTTCACATTTTTATTGTTTATGTTACATGATATTGAAATATGTTAAACAACCCCTTTCTTCCAGCAAATATACAATCTGAATGTTAGTTGATCCATAGAAAGCAGATCTTTAATGGCGTATTACTGACGAGCCAGTGGTTGTCCCAGTCCATGTTGTAAACAAGGCAGGTGGTTTTTGGTAACACATTAAAATCCTTGTATCGGTACATGAATCCTACATTAAAATGTCATAAGCATATAGCGTCGTTTGCATGACGGTGTTTGATCATTTGAAATAATGTCATGACACAAAAGTCAATAGTTTATTACGGAGGGTGACAAGAATTGAGTCAGACACTCATCTTGAGTGTCAGGTGTCTCACAATGTCTTCTCCCCAACTCTCATCTTTCATTAAAAAAATTCACCCATTTCCAAGTACACAAATGAACTATAAAACCAACACCACGATCCAAATCTTAAAACTAGTGCCCTTGTGTTATTAGAGTACTGGCTACACTACAGAATGCTTCTAAGATGTACTGGATTCAGCTGTTAACACAAAGACCATGTTCTGCATTCTTACACAAAAGTGTAAAAAAAAGTGTTGTCAAACTGTGAAAAAGGATTATGGCAAAAACACAGCAGATCCCATTGATGCAGACTGTCATTTGAGTTGTTCTTCCTAAAGGAACATCTAAAAGCATATATCTTTAAGCCATTGTAATGGCATTAATCAAGTATTTAATCTCAAAATCTACAAAAGAAGGTAATGTTGAGATTTGACTCCTAGTCTAGACCTAAATAGTAATTGTTAACTTAGATGTAAAACACTGCATCAGCCCATCCTGTAAGAGTGAGGTTTATAAAACGATTGTTTGATTAAGTCCAGGGGTCTCCAAGCCCTTCCATGGAGGGCCTAGTGTATGCAGGTTTTCCCTTTTACCTTGTACAAGCCTGATGGAGTAGCTCACTAATTGGTTAGGATCTCCCCTCACCTGGCAGTCTAGGTCCTAATTATGCTCTAATTGAAGGGAAAGACCAAAAACCAGCATACACTAGGCCCTCCATGGAAGGGTTTGGAGACCCCTGATTTAGACAGTCTCATTGTTTTCTGGGTGCAGCCAGTATTATTCACTGCCATTCTGTCTATTCTGTTCTAAGTGCTTCTGCAGAAAAAAACAAGTCTTAACTATCAAGAATGAGGTCATCATAATATATTGTAGCTTAAAATATGCTCCTGTTTCAACAACATTTAGCAGCTACTGGTGGTTACATGCACAACCTTGATTCAATGTACCAAGCTCATCCTATTAGACCAGTGGTTCTCAACCCTATCCTCGGGGACCCGCAGACAGGCCATGTTTTTATTTTCACCCTGAAATGACACAACTGATTAAATTAGTCAACTACACATTAAGCCTTTGATTAATTGAATCAGGTGTGCCATTTCAGGGTTAAAACAAAACTGTTTGCGGTGCCCAGAGGAGAGGGTTGGGAACCACTGTATTAGACAACCCATCAGGTTGGGGGATACCTTGTTTTGGGACCTCTACTTCATTGAGAAGGTACAGCTATGTCACTATAAAGGCAAGGGACAGCAGTTGTTACAAATGTAAAAGGTTCCATAAAAGAAAAAACATATCAATGTACATAAAAAATAAAATAAAAAAAACAAATTCTAAAACAACCCCCACCCAAATAATTCAGTGAGTGTACCATATAATAAGTCTATTTACAAAGCATATACAAGTTGTCAAAAAAGACCATGTTTGTAATCTAAAACATGCACATAATATACCATTTCATTTGAAATATAGATTAGTTTCGTGTATACGTAGATACACTAAGGATCTGGAAATGTTATCCATTTTGGCTGGATCCATTCGTAAAATATATCAGCAGTTATTTTACGCTGTGAATTTAAACTCTACGCAGCAGAGAGCAACAAATGGAAAGAGCAGAAACTGACGTAACATTTTTCACAACGCATTCTCATGGCAAGACGTGGGTAACCGTACGTAATGGAAATTTTGCCATATTATGTAGGCAGATTTACGATATGGCCAATCAAAATTTGAGTTTTTTCTATCTCTGTTCTACCAGAACACTTCCAAGAATAGACAAATCGTTTAAAATTTGAAGTACTTGGGGAACGTTTAGTTCAGGATAATATGCTAGGTTATTGAGGTTAGGATGAGGCTAAGGTTAGGGTAAGGTTAAGGTTAGGATAAGGTTAAGGTAAACTGACTTTTTGTACGTTTCATAAACATATATGAATGTTTTGTACGATTTTGTAAGTATTGCCATGTGTACAGCCTGTTTTTTAGCAAGGCACAATTTTCACAGTACATAGTAATGATTTAGTGATGGTCATTTGGCATTTTGAGAAATGTTGGTCCACTGCGATGATGTTAAATAATAGTAACAATAGTCACAATAAAAGTAATGAATATATTTTATGTTAACTGTACTATTAGCACCAATTTGATGTAACAAATTGCTAGTAACAACATAACCAAATCAACTAAATAACAGTGGATGCATAATGTCTCTAAAGTTGCTCACCTTTGACATTATGACCGAAACCTTTGAATGGCAAACTTTGATAAAACAATGTATCTTGTGTCTTATAAAAAGGTACAGCCAGTGGATCTAATGCTTATCTTGAGTAACAAGATATTGTTTCACACACTGGGATAGAAAAGATTCTCATGGGTTTTAGGATTGCTGTGCCAAGTAAAATAGCTAGTGTGGTATACTGCTGCCAGACCTCGGTTAGGCTCACACATGCTCGTCTTCAACTGAATTACTTCTCGTTGTTGTATTTCATGGCCCAGTTTTCTTTACATTCATTTTAGGAAGAGATTAAGTAAAAAATCAAAGGGATCTCAAGCAAGCAATATGAGCTTATCTCCTGTTAATGTTAGCTGTAACTGACCAATGTGTTCCATGGTCAATAGTGAACAAGACCCTAAATGGCATAAACGTAACATGGAATTCAATAGTATCAGGACATTCAAACGTCAATGACAGTAATACTGAATGTAGTTCCTTGTTATAGTCTTCATTATTCTTCAAGTTACGGTTAGATTGGGAAAATGGATATGACAACAAATGTAGACTTGGTGTGTAAATGTGTATGGAAGTCATTATTGCGCTAGGCATGTTGAAGGAAACCCACTGGCCACTGATGATTATGTATGTGTGTTTACATTTTGGCAACTGATTGTAATAGTATAAAATATAAATTCTACTAAGTCCTACTTTACCAAACCTAATTTACAAATCTCAAGTCAAAATAAAATAAAAGATCACTAGCTCAGAAACGGACACTACTGTTTTGCTCAATTTTGTAAACTTTCTTACGCTGCCTAGGTGTACAAAATAATAACCTAAGTAGCTACCTCTGTTTAGTGTAAATGTGTTGACGTACGTGTGTGCTCTGTGTGTACTTGTATGTATGTTAGAATATACACTACAAATTGAAGCATACGCTAGAAGTGCTCTTTGTCCATTTTTAAACCCCTGTCCCACCTCTGTCTCTCTCATTGTTAGGCTGGAAAAGGTAGTCAGGTCTACAGTAGCCAGGTCTGCAGTACTCGGGTCTACAGTAGCCAGGTCTACAATAGTCAGGTCTCCAGTTACCGCCAGCTGCAACAGTGTCAGTTTCCACATTAGCCCTCACTCTCCTTGGGTTCACATGACAGTTAAACATTTGAGGTCCCTGTTCAAATGTTTTCTGTTGCTGAGGTGATATTGCAGAGCAGACAACACAGGATATTGAGACCACTGCTGCAGACCGTGCAGTGACAGCTTCGACCTCAGTAGTCTTTTCTCCGTTTCAGATTATCCTTGTTTACTTTGCGCCCCCCTTGTTTAGAAGTAAACCATCCAACTACAAAAACATTAAAAGATAAAAGCAAACAAAAAACAGAGTCCGTGTCACTCGTCGAACGCCATCCGCTCCAGTAATACTTTGTGGAAAGGGCTGGGATTGGAGAAAATCAAACAGTCCCTTTAGAGTAGGCTGATGTTCTCAGTGTGGGATCTTTGGGTGTTGTGTCGGGGACCCCCTGGGGCTCGATGGCCCTTCCCCCAAGACCCAGTCAGGGTAGAGGGGTTGAAGTGAGGAAGGGGTCCTTTCAGTGTCCACTCTGGATGTGGTTGAGGAGGGGGTGCTTAGTGACCACCATTGGAGCCGTTGTGGATCCAGTCCATCCCAATTAGCGTCAGGCTGCTGATCATAAAGATGACGCCCACCACCAGAAAGATGGCCGCCTGCGGGAAACAACAATGTGACGGGCGTTTGGGTGGAGCTTCTCGTTAACATCAATGAGTATCGCTACATTCAGGTAAATAATGTTTGGGAACATATCTCAGTGGGCCTCAGGTAAACCCTGTTGTTGGGTGCTGATGTACACTGAGATGTGTTACAGTGGCAGTTGTGTATATATGCGTGTTTCAATTGAATGTGTTGGTGTATCATTGAAGCATTTCTTGCTCACTTACAGAGATCTTCTGTGGGGAGCGCATGGGCACAGACTTGACCAGCCGGAGGTAGAAGGCCGCAGGGAGGATGAAGATGAGCATGGTGGCTGCAGAAGAGCCTGTCAGGGGAAAGACAACACCACTAGTCAGCTACAATTCTGTTAAAACCCAGGAGGCCTCAGAGAGAACTAGCAACACAACAGGCCAACAGCACACATTAAATAAAATACATCCTCAGCGAGACTGTCAGTGCTAGTAATTGGTTGGGACAAAAGCCGGCACACCACGCCGTTCCCAAGAAATGGACCGAGGTCCACTGCTGTGGTTATGTAGGACTCACCGATAAAGCCGAATATGTCTCTAATGGTGGGGACGAAGATAACCAGCAGGTTGTTGAACACGAGTAGGAAGGTGGCAATGAGCAGGTGGCGAATCCAGCTGAACTCCCGTTGGCTGAACAGCATCGTGTTAATGGACGAACGGATCTGCAACACAACGGAAAACCTGTTCTTAACATCGGACTGGCGTAGAAAACAAAATGGTTACATGCATTTGCAATTCCACTTATTATTACTGCAATGGTTTTTCTTCAATTCTTTAAACATGCACGCATACAAACGAGCATGTAGGCACACACACCATTAACATTATTGTCAGTCAAAGTTGTCTGAACCCACAGACTGATTCACAATCCTGGCTGGTGACTGAAGTGTGTCAACTGCAGCGGGGCAGGAAAGTAGGCCACCAGCCTAGAGGCTGAGAGCTGCACAGCTCGAGGCACTGAGTTAAAGACTTCTCTGGGTGAGAGGTGACGGGTGTCAGGTGAATAGTAAGTGCCACAGGAATAAAGGTCAAGGAAGCGGGGCTTAAAGTAGCATTCAAAATAGGGAGGATTATGTCAGGGAGAGCCTCCTGCAACAGCACCCTGGGATTGCATCAGCCAAAGAGAGGCGGGACCAGATGCAGCTGGGGAGAGACCTGCCCCGCCCGCAGGGAATGCGTGTGAATTTTCATCTTCATTTTATTCTCTATTGAAATCATTAAGCCAAGAGGATGGGCTGAATAAGGTTGTCTAAATACTTGTTTGGTGAGGGTTAATGACTCAGCTCTCTCATTTTGACAATGGTATTATACTGTTTGAGTGAATCAAATGACCTTCAGTCAAACTAAAGGGTATATCAGTACAGGTGCAAACAGATGCTAAGAGCAAATGTAAACTACCTTGGACAGGCTAAGAAAACATGTTGAGCTACCAGTCTTCTGAAGAACTGCAACACCAAAGCAAGTAATTAATAGACAATAACTATAAATCTGTTTTAAATCTAGATAAAAAGTTATAATACAGTAATTCAACTAAAATAATTTGCATTAAAATGATAACTGCAGGCATATATGCTACCTTGCGCTTTCGTTGAATGAGAGTGAACACATTATTAAAAAAGCATGTCCGTTGTTCTCACCCCTACTGCCAACAAATCACTGACAATGGGGTGGAGATTTTGGCTGACCAATTTCAAGTTTAACATTTAAAGTGCGCAAACAATCCGGAGAAAAACTGTCCATTAAACAGAAACAAAAACATAATGAAATATCACCTGGGAAGCATACTATTCTGCTTTTCGAAGTAAACGAGTGCCAAAAAAAGTGACAGTTCTATGGGTGAAACCACTGCCAGGCAGGCCTGATCCGTGGCCAGTTAAAACCTGGCGCTGGGCTGTGACATTCCTGATTATTGGACACTGAAGTATTCAGCATCCAACAGAGATGTGGTGTGGAGTCTTTCGTGTGGGCCATGCTATATTTGTTTGCAGCGCTCTCCTTCAACTAGCCATGACAGCTCCCACTGGGGTGAGATATGTGGCAAAGCCCCACCGCTGCTACAATGCCTGGGTGAGGTCTACCAGATCAGTTAAATGCTAGCAACAAAACCATGGAGCCAACTTGGCTTCATCCAAGTTCTGCAACCTTTAGGATTCAGCTACAGACAGATATAGGGCCTGGTTTCAATAGTCATTTTTCCGCAGTGTTTCAAGGCAAGTTGAACATCAAACATGGGTTAATGAAGGTTAAGAGAAACAATGTCAGGAGGAAAAACAACAATTGATTTTCCATTCTGAATCTCAATTTTTATGGCTCTTAAAAGTGCTATTTGTAGATTTTGAGCCATAAAAAGGGAACTACCTTCTCTTTAAAATTACAAGATTACAAATGCTGTAAGAACTGTGTTTTTCAAATGTAATAAATCACAATAAAGTATGTATATTGAATAATGATTTCCTACTCTACAAAAAAAAGCACAGCCTACAATGTAACTTGTTAAAAGATCATTCCAGACCTCCAAACACCCCAAAATTATTTTGCCAGTCATGAGAGTCACTAAAAACACCTCAATTATTTAGAATTTTTTGAAAACTACAGCTAGATTCAGGGGATGCATTTGGTTAACTTCCTGATCTTTATTTGTCCTGCCCCTGAATCAAGTTGATTGGGGAATAAAACATCTGTAGTGAGTTTGGGAATACTACAGATTGCATTCTTCCATTAAATACGTAGCTAAATAAGAGGCTGCATCTCAATTCGCATAATACAAGTACATACCACATTGATGATGGTACTTTTAAGTATGGAAGTGCATACATTTAAGTGAATAGTAGGCAAGTATGCCAGTATTGGGACATACTACTGCATCATTAAATTGTGTCGTGAAATAGTGCTTTGCTGGACAAAATTAAGTAGTATTTTAATAATGTTAGCAATAAGCCACAAACAACAGTCTAATATATATAATAGTTACTAGAGTTATAAGCTATAAGTTATCTTATTTCTGCAGCTCATTCTGATCTTAAGAATGAGCATAGCCATTGATGGCCTCTCTGTGCTCTCTCTTTAAATTCATCCTGTCAGTCATTGTGTCCTTTGCTCCACCCTCCCAAAGAGGGGAAAACCCCTTGCCTGCCATTACAATAACAAAATACGTCACAGACATGTGTGTAAGACGACCTAGTTAGAGAAAAGGACGCAGTGTCTTAGGTGACCTCATGTAACAGGCCTCAGAATCCTCTAACATGTCACGATAGCCTGTCATGGTTAGGGCTGTTTTGGCATGGAACTGATGGTGTGTTGGACTGTTTGTGTATTTATGTGCATATTAATTATACTGTATGGGGAATATGTACTGTGTTTGGGGTTTGTTATGGTTTGGTGCGTCACCTTCTGGGCACTGAGTTTTATGGCCGGCTTCTCTGGGTAGATCGTTACGCACTTGAGTAGTTGATTAGGTAATGATCTTCACCGTGTGATAATTAGAACTCAGGGTGGCTATAGTATATAAGCTCAGTGTTCCTGAAGGTTGACACGCGTTATTATGAGTTTGTTTATTCCTGTTAATGTTGGGTGAGAATGACAGGATCGCTACATTGGAAAAAATATTTCTTTCTGTCAAAGAAAAATGATTCACGCATTTATAACAAATAGATTGGACTACGGCAACGGTAACTGGGAAATTTACACTGAAAAGCATGCATTGTTGCATACTACAAAAATCCACCAGACATGGACCGATGTGTATGGAAAAGTTCAGTATCACGAAGAAGGAAGTGGAAAGACTTAACACTAGCAGAGTTAAGCAGCTGGTCAGCATGTATTTGTTTGCGAATTTACTTGGATGAACGCGATGTAACATTTCAAATTATAGGTGACAGAATATTACCCAATCTGTACCATCTAGAGGTTGGTAGGTGGTATAAAACTAGACCAACTTGGTGAGAATTATTAACCAAAGTATCGTTAAGAGTACTTTGAAATGGCTAACTAGCTGAAGGCATTGTGTTGGGGCAAAGCGGGCACTCGACTGGGTGTACCATTAGCATGACGCACGATGGATTTAAATGTTACTAGTTAGTTAATTGCTAGTTAGTAGGCCACGGGCTTAGGCTAAATTCAACATCACTGGAAGTGACTTGCTAAGGGGCAGACTATGTTTGCTTTGAATTCTAGACCTTGTGGTATTTCAAGTACAAACCCATACAGAAGCAGCCAAAATATACTCTCTGTTGTTCTTGGATGCATTGGCAGGCACAGCATTGTATGAAATAAATCATCTATGGTAAAGTTTGTAAATAACATATTAAGAATATAATTTACCCTGGAATTCTTCGTTATTGACGGATGGTACGTACCCATTGACCAACACTGTGTAAGCAAAACTTGACATCACATTATCTGTGCATTATCTGTTGAAATGGCAAAATATGCAGTCCATAACATAGGAAATAGTTATCCTAGCTAAACTTCTTTTTCAGATTATATAAATATCATGAAATTTAAATATTTTGGAAGCTGGTGACTGAAGGAGAAACTAGTTCTGTTTTTGCTCTGCGAAATTCTACAGTGTACCATTAAATATAAAATATTTGAATAATCTTTTCACCATTTTCAAACCCAGTGACATCGCTAGGGCAATTTTAGGGCTAAAATATGTTTTAGCTCCCACCCAAATAATTACATTATTAATTAAAATAATTATTATTATCAATTGTTTTTTTTCTTCCCTCACTTTTCTGTCAACCGTGCAATCGCGTATGACAATTCACTAAACACATCGATTGACGGATGCTAGGACCTGAGGACATGCTAGGACCATAGACTATATATAGTACTCAGAGCCGGTCTTGACCTCCTTGGGGCCCTAAGCAAAAGTCTACTAAGGGGCCCTCCTATCTGACCCATGTCAACCCTTTGCCATTGCCACACCGTAACACCTGACACCCCAGTGCTCCCACTACAATCCTTCCTCCATCAAAACAGTTTAGCTCCATCTTTCGATCTAAGAATCAGTAAACCTATACAAAACATGAAGAGGTATAAACAAAAAATATCTATTAAATAGAACATGTTCTACATAATCTTAGATAAGTGAATATTAAAAATAACATAAATGAGAAATTGTAGAAAATATATAATCTATGTCAAATAATGAAGATGCACTGAACTCTCCATTCATCTCTTCTGGAATTTCGAGTAGGTTTCATTATTATTCTTTCTTAGAAAAGTTTTTATTGAATATAGGAAAAAACAGGAACAATATAACCAATTTCTGAAAATACATTATTTTGTCCATAATATGCATTTGGTTGCTAGTAATGATGACAAATATTCTGACAAATTTGTCAGTCTAAAACTGTCTATACAGTAGTTTGTATTACTTGATGTTTTCAAACCTAGTTCCTAAAGTCTACTAGTCCTGAAAAGGATTTGTATTTTTTATAGTTTTCAAAAAAATGTTCCACAGATCTGGCGCCTGTGAGTTCAATTGCGGAAGTATAGTTGGTGAACGTAATCATCCCGGGCATGATCTGACTAAATGCTTCCATGTTGGATTTGCAGTGTGAAAATAATCGGTGGCTGGGCAACATTTGGTTGGATGAACCA
Source organism: Umbra pygmaea (assembly GCA_016801145.1). Lineage (NCBI taxonomy): Eukaryota > Metazoa > Chordata > Actinopteri > Esociformes > Umbridae > Umbra > Umbra pygmaea. The sequence goes on along the minus strand of JACXGM010000418.1, from coordinate 25,738 downwards.
TGTGCGCCAGACTCGGTTCTAGCAGGGGGGCAAACATGTTCGGCTGGCAACACTATGTTATGTCGACAACACAAACTCTGATTTGTCCTTTCAGAATAATAGGGCTTGTTTTAATTCATTTCAATAATCATTGTGAAGTCATTACGAAGCTAGTGAATTGTAACCAAATGCAATTGTATTGTGTGTAAAGAAACAAGAGTATATGATCGCATTTAACATGTTTTCAATTACAATGTTTCATTGAAAACAGTAACACATACATTGTACACAGAAATTTATTGAATATATCGTCAGTGTCTCAATTTCTAAACCTGTAGCTACTGAACTGTAGCTGTGGATATAAGCAAATTCTTCAACAGAGGTGGTGCCTGCAGCTCAGCTGAATGTCAATCAGGTGAAAAACAAAGATTTCACCAGTTCAGACTGATACAAAGTTTGAATGGATTGACCACTCATCAAGTCTTGAGTTGTACATTTATGTTTAATAGTAACTTGTCAAAACAGGCAAGAAAGAGAGAAGCTGCAGTCTGACAAGGCTGAGGGAGCCCTGGAGGTTAGTGATTAACTAGAAAGAACCTGAAAGTATGTTTCAGTTAAAATTGGTCTGTTTTTGATGGCACATGCCTAACATGCACTTGCATAAACTAAATAATCTCCATGAGATTTGCAGTTTAAGAGGTTTATACATCAGAAATTAGTTTCCCACCATAGAAATCAATGGAATGATTTAGCTAGATTGAAGTAGGCTTTAGGGTTTCACTCACTTAATGTTTATTTTATCAAATGTTTGGACTTCATGAAGGGTCATGCAAAAGGAGAGGCTGAGGGAGAAAAAACATTTTGGGGCCATTAAATAACTCTCCTGGGGGGGCATGGCTCTAGACCCCCCTAGTAGAAGCCTAGCCCCCCATCTCTAAATCTCTAGTGATGTCCCTGCTTAAACCCTGTACTGACAACTCTTGATGTAGTTAATTTAAAGTATATTGGCAATACTGTATTGCAGCACTTATAAGGGAAGTTATATTATTAACCTACTAACTATGAGTGATTTCTATTAACGCAATGTGAAAATACTTCTGCAACCTGTGTGCATCACAGGTTTAGTTTTATCTGACCTGCCCTCTATTGGAAACTGAGCAAACTACAGCAACTCCTGTACTTTAAACATGCAAGTCATGGGACTAAAACAGTGAGTTTAGCATTGCTGGATGTCGCAGAAATTAGCCTTAGCCACATCATTCTGATAAATAAAATTACATTTGAAATCAACAAAATGAACAATTGACACACACCATTAAACAAAAATAGCATGGAAAGTACACTGGTTTTGTTTTTGTGTTTGGGGGGGCAGTAGCCAGCAGAGGCGAGGGTGACGGTATGTAGGGAGACAAAGAGGAACACTTGTCAAGGGGGCATATGTGTGTTTCGGTGTTGGGAGCTTAGAGTACTACAACAAACCCTGGCATGGAATGTTTACAAACAGCAGAAGGTTTGTGTCAAAGTATATACTCTGTTTCTTTTAGGTGCCTCACTGCTAGAGCCAATACTTCCAACACATTTCCCCTCACACAACCCAATCACCCCCATCTGCAGACAAAGACATAAAGCTCTCCAGACAAAGCAAACGTTAATCTAGGCACTGAAGGTCCATCTGGTAAATTAAGGGCAAACGACTCTCAAGGGAAGATCTTAAATGTCATGTCCAATTGATTTAGACACCTGGCAAAGCCAACGTGATTCCAGCGTGACTTGTTACTTTCATATCACGTCTCTTATGTCTTCAGAATCATCCCCTCAAGCTTATGAGTTGACCTGAACTCACGTGCAATGGAAGTGCTTAGGTGCATGTGATGCTTTGGAAAAGCAGTCAAAGGGGTGAAAGTAAAGGCTTATTAAGGATATTGTAATCAGTGTTGGTTAAAGTTACTAAAGTCCCTAATTTACTAAAGTTACTAAAGTCCCTAATTAAGACAAAATTATCAGGTAAATGGAGTTAATATCTTAAAAGTGACCTATAAAAAATAGAAAGAGTAAAGAAAATATAAATCATGGTCACTAGTAAGACTCCATTTACCTGATCATTATGTCTTAATTAGGGACTTCCCAAAACTTGTGAACTCAACAAGTAACTGAAAAGTAACTGGAAAGGTAACTTTAACCAACAGTGATTGTAATGTTGATGATGAATGAACTAGGACTGATTCATTTGACCGATTGATGCCAATATAGTTATTTTTTACTTTTCTGTTGAGAAACAGAAGAGTTCCTTTAGTAATGTATGCACACATGCTTCCTAATTTGTTGTGGTAAAAAGTAGACTGGAATTACACATTAAATTCAACTAACTTTCTAACAGTGCATTTTAATGTCAGTAGTCATTGAGTGCATACTGTGTCACTATATCTCTTTCCACGTCTATCTTTCCCTCTCACGTTGGAAGCAGGAGGTCAGGGTGAGGGTTTTTCCACTGTCTGCTCAGGGCTTATCTCCAGTAAACTTCCACTGGGACTGCGGGCTCCACTTGAACATTCCTTTGTCCAAAGAAGCATTCACTCCCACAGTGAGAAAGCAGATTTGCGAATGTGGGAGTATCATTGTGTGTGTGTGTGTGTGTATGTGTGAGAGAGACAGAGAAACCACATACAGAGCCAGCCCATAGACATAAACGCAACTCAACCCGCCCCAATGTTCTCTCTCCAAGCAGGGCTGAACGGTACCATGAGGTTGACAGGTATATCCTGCCCTCTGCTGCTGCCAGAGTGGTACACCAACACACGGGCAGCCATGCTCCATCTGAAGATCCATTGGTTGGGCACTGCTAAGTGCTAACGCATGTTTTTCTTTGGAGGCTACAAAGAAGGCTGGTGACACCTCAGAGACCTGTAGCCCATGATGGACTCCCGATGCCAGGCTAAGCTGGGCCAGATATAGCACAGAGCCATGTGTGGGGGTGGCAAGCCTGCTTTCGTTCTGTGACTCAGAGGTAAGGCCTTGATCACTGGCCCTCATAGACACAGGTGCAGGGGACAAGAGAGTCACCATCGGAGAAATCAGGTCTGGACTGGTGTTAAAGAGCAGGCTGAACTGGGCCTTAGAACTGAACAAAATAAGAACAGTAGCATATAAATACATTTCATCCCCCTTTATGAATTTGTATCCCTTTTTGCAAATTTTTCTGATCTTCAACCAAAACCATATAATAAATAATAAGAGCCAGAGTGAACAAATATCACAGGCTTAGACGTGATAGATTAGTACAAAAATACAGATTTTATTTATTTAAAGACATGTACGCTACACACAATGCCTTTGTGTAAACAAGTGATTTTAGTGTTGGTTCAAAATGTACACTCAGGTTTGCAAAAACAACACCTGGAAGAAGCTTTTAAAGACTTGTCAAGACTTGTAGGAGAATAGTCTCTAGACAGATGAATGAAAAATGGAACTTTGTGGATGACAGGTCCTGTTGTATAGGGCCTAAACCAAACACCTCATTCTGAAGTATTGGCCCCAAGTTAAAAGTCTAGCATGTTGGAAATAGTGCAGGGCTGGCCCGAGGCATAAGTGAACTAAGCGGCTGCTTGGGGGCCCCTGGCCACCAGGGGGCCCCCATCGAGTGCACAGGTTACTCTGTGCGGTGGCCCCCAAATCAAATTATTTTTTGGGCCCCAAAAAGGTTCAGGCCAGCACTGCAATAGTGGGATATCTTGGGGATGCTTTGCTTACAATTACATGGAATACTTGTATTTGTTACATCAATTCTGCTTTGCATCATGTAATTCTAAAAGAGTTGAATCTAAAGTTAACCTGGCTCATTCAAGACAATCTAAAACAGAAAGTCTACATTTAATGGTCTAGTCCAGTGGTTCTCAAAGCTCTCAAGAGGAACCACAGCCATTCCATTTATTAGGTGTGTTCCAGAGCTAGCACACCTGAATCAATTTCTCTACTAATTAGCAGGCATTTAACAGCTTGATGAAATTCTTCTACAGCGATGTGAGAGACTGATCAACAAATACAGTAAGCGTTTCGTCACAAACCCAATTGAAGAGTAAGAGGAGTAAGAGTATGTAATTAATGGGAAAGAAGGTCAACAATTTTACAGCGGGTCTTGAGATTCAATAAATTATAAGTATACAATTATTATTTCAGCCAGGTTCCCTTTATTCAATATTAGGTTTTGGTGGAAACACATTCTGCAAAATGCAGAATCCGAAAGGAGACAATAATATTTTTGTCAAGGTATTTTTTTTACACTTCAATCAAAAAGAAAAAATTGATAATTAGCACTGCTTCTCACACACTACTGTATGTCTGTTCATGTGAGTACATTTATTTTTTTATTTAACCTTTATTTAACCAGGTGGGCACGGTGAGAACAATTTCTCATTTAAAACGGCGACCTGGCCAAGATAAAGCAAAAAGGTGCAAGTACAGACAGAGTTACACATGAATACAAATACACAAGAATTACACAAAGGGTACAGTAAAGACGAAAGATAAAAAAATACAGTCGAAATACAGTTGAAGTTGAATGAGGTAGATGTAAGTACATGTACAATTAGTGCAAATAAATCTTATTACAGCACTAATACATGTACTGCATCTGTCCCAGGATCATCTCTCCTTTATTAGGGCAGAGCTGTATGCTCAAGGTGCGAGTTTAATATGGGTGGTTTTACATTTGACACTTTATACGTTTAGCCGAGTCTTTGGTCCACAGCGACTTACATTAAGTACAGGGACACCCCCCAGGAGCAACTTAGGCTGAAGTGCCTTGCTCAAGGACACAACATCAATTGGCCCACTCATTAATCCAACCGGCAACCTTCCGACTACAAGTCTGACACTCAAACCTTTGAGCCACAAATACATAATTTTTGGGGACCTGTGTTCACTGAATAGTACCATATTTACAACCAGTGGCCAAAATTGTAGACTGTATCTTTAAGACGGACTAATATAGCTCTAAACTGGACCTGTTCTCATTTGGGTCCTAATAAGTTAATCTGACAACATTGCTGAAACTCCAGAAGTCTGCTAACGACACAGCACAACACTTTGTGTTTTACGAAGTTCAGCAAGAAAACCTGGCGTGTCAACATTACCAACATTAACCAACATAACCAACATAACATTAACCAACATTACCAACATTAACCAACATAACCAACATAACATTAACCAACATTACCAACATTAACCAACATAACCAACATAACATTAACCAACATTACCAACATAACATTAACCAACATTACCAACATAACATTAACCAACATAACCAACATAACATTAACCAACATTACCAACATAACATTAACCAACATTACCAACATTAACCAACATTACCAACATAACATTAAACAACATTACCAACATTAACCAACATAACCAACATAACATTAACCAACATAACCAACATTAACCAACATAACCAACATAACATTAACCAACATAACCAACATTAACCAACATAACCAACATAACATTAACCAACATTACCAACATTAACCAACATTACCAACATAACATTAACCAACATTACCAACATTAACCAACATTACCAACTCGCTCAGCCAAAAAAGAAAGAGGCCCTTCTTAGTATTGAAATAATTAATGGACAGTTAGCTCATTTGGATGAAATGACCCAAGAGTTGAGCCGATCATGAATGTGTGCAGTTGTCAGCATGAATTGTAGGTGTGAGAATGTGTCTGTGTGTATATTGTTGTACTTACAGGGAATAGCACAATGGGCACAGTCAGGGTGACGGCAGTCAGTACAGCCAGACGCACCAGTAGCAGCATTAGGTCAGTCCTATACACCTTAATGAATGTGTGGAGCAATTCTGCCTCCACATTTTCTGTACGCGGGATGAACAAACACAAGCTGTCACCACTTGTTCAAGTTTTATCTATATACTGTATCAATGCATAAAACCACTGGATAAGCATAACAACAAAGTACCTCGTATGTATCTCGCTGTGTGTATCTGTGCATCTGTGTTAACGTACCGTAAAACGTGAGGTAGCCGAACAGTGCTGACAGTACATACATGACCAGCATGGCCAGTATGGACAAGTTGGACACATTCTGCATCTTTTTCTGCGAACGGCTGATGGAAAACGGGGAACACAAGTACAGACGTGAGGAAAAGGTGCTGTAGCAATTATGAGCATGTGCAAACAGGTGTGCTGTGTACTCAGTGGAACTCACTCTTTAAGTTCACTGTAGATGGGTAGAACTTCAGGGTGGCATACAAAAGCAAAGGCCAGGATGGGAACGGTGTACGCCGTCTGAAATAGCAAGACGAGATTGCGGATGAGACCGAGGTGCAAACACACACGCTTAGCTGTTAGGAATGGCATTCTCCTCACCTTTATTTTAGGAATGTCGTCCCGAGGGAATCGTTCCCGAAACATAGAAATATTACATGGCTCGCCACACCCTCCCCAACTCACCTGAGAGTTAAACACAAAGTACTTGGGCGTGCACATCTCCTCCACGTCATCAGCGTGTGGTTCGAAGTGAACCCCAGAGGTGTGGTAGCCGTCTGGATGCGGGGCTGTACTCATGTCTGCTCGTGAGAAGTCCATGAGGGCAGAGGTGTTGGGAAGGGGGTAGGGGCCCAAGTGGGTTCCATTCATACTGTAGTTGGCATGTTGGTACATGAAGGGCATGGGGCACGGCAGGTTGTACTTCTTATAGATCAGCTACGGGGTGAGACGGGGACACATATGAATGAAACACGTTATACAACACAGGAAGGGTTACATTACATCCATCATCGCTGGGCATTGAGTTCATCCTATTCTCCAAATTCCGACAGAGGTTAATGACGAACACTTTGACTATCCTTGGTCACTGGGTTGGGTACGGGGACACTGGCTGAGGAATGGGGAAGCTTGTTTAGGACTATAGTGTTCTCTTCATTGTGTGGCCTAAAATGTTCCATGTGTCTCCACTGAACTAAGCCCAGATTGATGGATTGAAGACATGGTTGTTTTGACCTCAGATTTCCTTTAAGTATAAAATTAGCCTGTCATTTTCGTTATTGTTATTTTGGTTATTTAAAATAAAATTAAAAAAATAATACCAATGTGTTCACTTTGTGTAAGCTAGAGTAGCTAATCTTTGCCACTACCCATAAAGAAGGATATGTTTGAAATGTTTAATTTTTATTGTATGTTCCTGCACTCAAATTCTTTGCTTGTTCTAGCAACTCATGATTAAAAAATGATCCACACATTCTGCATTTATTTTTAGATCCTTTATGTAGAATACTTTAATCGTTCTGATCTTGCAGACATTGATTTTGCTTTAATCAAACATTTTTAAGCGTATTGACTAAGAGTAAACTACAGTAAAGATCTATCTATTATGCTCCAGTGTTGTTATTCCATTGTTATTGCTCTGCCACCTTTAAATATTTATTGATCTACCTGTCTAAACAGACCTCACTTGCACTGTATAGAGATTTCAACAGAATGTTTTCAGTAGCCTGCTTTTTGTCCTTTGTATTTTAAGTGTAACTTTTTCTTGAATAATTACGCTTTATCTTCACCTGGTTGGAATACCTGGTAAAATTAAGGTAAAATAAAAATAGACTGCATAAAAGAGGGAGTAAATACATGCACTGAACATGATCCACACATTTACAGAAGCTTCTGGAAGCTCGTGATCTTTCAGACTGGCATACTAAAGATAAAAATTGACTGATAGGTAGCAACATAGTTGGCAAAAAAACCTCAGAGGGTTACAATATTTAAAACATAGTGTCTGTCTGTATAAAAACATGACTGGACCTGAGAAGAATGTCTGAAAGCTTAAAGGAATGCTCCAGAACCCTATACACTACAAGACATTGTGCCGTTCATGTTTCCGACATTTCAGTCACTACAGCTTCTCAGCGCGTTCAGTAATTCACAAATCGACCTCCGTAACCTGCCCAAAAACTAGAGGTCGGCCTGGCCGATTAATTATGGCCAACTATGAGTTTTCAAAATAATAGTTATTCAGCATTTTTGCTTGCAGATTATGGCCGATACTTTTTTGGGGAAAAACCACGTCCTCTAGTGTTACAATTAGATAGCAAATCACGTGGAAACTGCGTGCAGACAGCCCATTTGTCGTGAGCTACAGTCCACCTTTCCCAAGCTGCAGCATCTCAAGTCTGGAGGAAGTTGTAACTGCAGAGAAGCCAGGGTAAATTTATAGCTAGCATGAAAGGGGATAAATTAAAGTTGTATAATATCAGTCGTATAATCACTTGTTAGCTTCACATGGTTAATATTAGTCTAGAATAGTGGGTAGAGGTTCACTGCTTTCGTTCCGACAGAACTGTTCCCATTTTTTTATTAACCAAAACTTTTATCCATTCTGGTTTGCTCAAGGCTTTCAGGGAAAAATGACTTGTTTTAAAAAAAACATGCTGCACAAGGGTTAACTAGCTATATTGCATTGCATATGATAAATAAGGGGGATTTATAATTAATCATCAGATCAGCCCACAGTAGTACATCAAAATCGGGTACTGGCACCAAACGAGTGCTGGTTTAATTAATATGTCCATTCAACAATGCACAGTCATTGTGCACATATAACTTCTCAAAATACGATGCCTATTCAAAACGATACACAGAAGACAGGTATTTTTACTTCCACATTTAATTAAAAGGCATTCATGTTAGCAGGAATATACTTTCAAAGGTTTTCAAAGTATTTCTGATGTTGAGTCAGATGGTGGTGAAAAGAGAGAAGAACATTAGGCTACATTCCGACTCCTCGTGCAAGAGAATCATTCTGTAGTTAAAGACGAAATCCCATGATTCTCAATTACCGCTTTTGTCATATTTATATTCATTGTCGTAACTGTGTATTGATTTTGAAACCAGATATATTTATCAAGTGCTTCTGGAAATTACGTTGGATATCTGTACCACAACTTCCGTTGTGCATCACCAAATCCGATTGGTTAATTAAAAGGACATCTATCAAAGTGCACAGGCTAAATGTTTTTTTGAGGCAAAATCCAAGGGTGTGTTTTACAAAGCAGATTTAATAGGCAAAGTTGTATCAAATACAAATTGTATTTATTGCATAAATAGCCTAAACATGACTGTAAAAAACTAATTAAAATAACAACCAAAAGTAGCGTATATTCAGTTCTTACCATGTCCATTTCCTGAACTATAAACGATAGTTTTATCAGTCAAACACCTGAGGTTATGTTTTTCTTTAGTATTCTTGTTAATTCAGGGCTTTGGGTTTCTACTGTATATTTATCTACTGTCATTGATTGGACAGTTTCATCCACTTCAGATGGCAGATACGATACGAGTACCAAGTGTGGGACTATTACACTGAAGTGGAACCAGGGAAGGTCAAGTGTCTTATTTGTGACAAAGATTTAAGCACGTCATTATTTCCCCGAAAAAATCATAATAATTGGTTGATTAATCGGTATTGGCTTTTTTGGTCTTCCAATAATCATTCATCGGTATTGGCCTTGAAAAATCATAGTTGGTCGACCTCTACCAAAAACCTTTGTTTACATCACTGCAACATTTTTGAAAATACAAAATGTTCATTTTTAACGTGTCGATCTTGGAATCGAGTTGATAGGATAATATAACGGGACAAATAAATATCAGGAAGTAAGTCAAACGAACGCATCTAGATGTATTTTCAAAAATGTTGCAGTGCTGTAAACAAATGTTTTGGGCAACTTACGGTGGCCAGGTTGGGAATTACAGAATGCGCTGAGAAGGTGTATTTTGTGATCGTCATGTTGGAAACATACCCGGCACACTGATTATGAGCTGTTTAGGGGTCTGGAGGGATCTTTAAAAGCAGAAGATGATGCCATATTGACAGACAGTGAATCCATCTGATCTAATATGGATGACTAGAAGCTACTCTGTGCTAATGTATAGAAGCAATCATTGGCACCGTAACACATAGTTGTTAGTTATTCAGCTGACTAATATTGAAAATGGACCAGACCAAGTTTAGGAAGGTGGAACTTACCACAACCAAAAAAAAGACCATGCAGCCTAGGGAGAAGCCACTGGTATAGCCAAGATAGCCTAGAGAAGGAGAACACAATCATGAAAGAAGCCACTGGTATAGCCAAGATAGCCTAGAGAAGGAGAACACAATCATGAAAGAAGCCACTGGTATAGCCAAGATAGCCTAGAGAAGGAGAACACAATCATGAAAGTGAAACACAATCATGCAAAAATGTATGTGCACATGTAAACTACAAAATATGCAAAGCCTCACTGGGAAAACACACACACAGACACACAACACACAGACACACAACACACACACGCACGCACATACAAACACACGCACGCACATACAAACAACCACACGCACACACACACACGCACGCACACGCACGCACACGCACGCACGCGCACGCACGCGCACGCACACACACGCACACACACGCGCACGCACGCGCACGCACGCACACGCACGCACGCGCACGCACGCGCACGCGCACGCGCACGCACGCACGCACACACACACACACACACACA
>JACXGM010000418.1:0-15087 GCA_016801145.1 Umbra pygmaea | reverse complement strand
TCACAAATCATTGTGTTTTGAAGAAAGAAGTCATAGTTATTCTTTTGAGTGTTTACAAGGGGTACGATAATGTCATTATCACAACCATGTTCTTAATATAATATTTGTGTATTTATCATAAATTGGTAAATCGTTTTGAAAGAACCACAGTAAAATTGTTAATTTGTTAGCATTTGCTTCTCTAAACTATTTCATTGAGCATTAGCATTCCAGCTAACAATGGCTGCCGACAAAATAGGAATTGAACAGAAATCCCCACCAGATAGAAGTATTTGCATAAAGGGAGGAATCAACAGATAAAAAATAAAAGTATCCTTGATTAAAGTTGACCTTTTAATCTCTTTGTTATACAGTGTTTCTGATGGAAATGGTCTGCTATTTTTACAGTATATCTTTTTAAATATACTGCTTCTGCTGTCTAATAGATAACATTACCAGGATGGCTAGCTTGCTGGCTAAGATGACATGATTTTATGATTAGTTAGGTGATGTTTTATAGACCCTGTTCAAGTGGCGTCACTAACCCGGAAGTCGGCCATCTTGGAGACACCTTTTTTGTTAAGAATAGAGTGTAGCGGTGATACTTTTATTAAACTAGACTAAAATGTCAAAAATGCCTAAGGTCAAGGGTAATTATTGCAACGTAGAAGGCTGTCACAATTGTTCAGAACAGGATGGAGAAATTGATAGACATTATTATCATGTTCCACCCATTATAACTAACCAGAGAAGTGAATGTGAAGCCCTGAGTACAGAACGTAGAAGGCTGTGGCTTGCAAGCATAAACCAAGACTTCACTGGAAAGAACGTCTGTTCTGACCATTACGTGTATTTATTGATTGTATTTAATCAATATTGTATAGAATGTATCTACACAATGAATTGTACTGCACAGAAACATGCTCATTTGCATGAGGTTACATTGTGTATGAAATGTAAATGTACTAGTATTAAATTATATAGAAATGAAATTAACTAAACTTATTAATGCTTTCCATACATAAGTCATACGGATAATAAATAAAGCTTATGCCTGCATAATCTGATGAATGTTCACTTGTTTAAACTACAATTAATTCCAGCAAATGTACGTTTTTTTCAAGAGAAAAAAGCCAGTCTATATCATATACCATAATATTTTGTTATATATGTAGGCCAATCTTGTTCAAATTGTCAATCTTAATTATATATATCCAGATGCAATTTAAGATAAAATGTACTTTTGCTGAAACAACATGTTTTTCTTTGCATTTGTACACTGCCCAATCAGAGACCCATACAAACACACAGATTAGAGGCACCTAGCCCTTTATAACACCTCAGCTTTTCCACAGATGGTAAAATATCTTCACAATGTCTAAACCACAACTTCACTTCCGCTGAATCTAGAGGGTCCTTGCCTTCTGTCAAAGTAAATTTCTTAAATATCTAGCTTTTCCCCTCTAACTTCATTCATCTCGATATAACAACTTATTCTCCTTGTTAGATATACAGTAAAAGCCAATATGCAACAATGGCGATTTGTGGCTCATATTCCGCTATTCTTTGCCTTTGTTTTCTAAATCAGGTCTATCTAAGATAGTGGCACTGGCTTTCAAAGCGTCCATATCTATATACAGTATACTATTTGCAAAATGTTGTTAGACTTGTGGCACAAGTTGCTATTGCTGTTGTAATCTACAGTTAAAAGCCTTTTGCTGAGTCATGCAGTGTTAAAAAAAAGGATTCCCACTGAGAAAAATAATTGTCTTTCGAATTACAATTTTTTTTCTGTCAGGGTTTACATTGTAGGCAAAAGGCTGGCGGGCTGGGTCATCACAATCCTCGTTACAAATGATAATTTTGTCAATCTTCAGAATTCTGTGTATAACGATAACTCTGAAAGTACAAAGGTGAGATGTAACCTTTCATTGATTTTTTTATTTTTTTAAATCTAAATACTTGCTAATCTTAAATTCTACATACACTTACAGCAATAATCCAAACAACATGGTAAGCCAACATTGGTTTGCTTTGCACAAAGGATTTAGGCTATGATTTGTCTTTCTGAAATTTAAATGTGTGTGGATCCATGACTTAAAACCAGTGTGTTAGGTGTACTGAAACTTACCCAGAGCTCTTCTCTATGCTCATAAAGGCTCGGATCACCTCTGGCAGCTCATACTTTACTATAAAGAGGTAGCTGGACATGGCTGTATGCAAACAAACAGAAACAAGCAAGACATTACCACACTAAAACCCCCTAACATGTCTAAGTAAAACCATTACAATGTGTCACCTATTCATCTACCTCCAATATTCTGAAGGGTTATCGACCCAAAAGCAGCCATTTTCCCCGGCCAGCCGAAAGCTCGCTCACCCAACTTTTCATAGATAAGTGAGCCTGTCAAAATTAAAATTTATTAGGTGATTAGAAGCATTCGAAGATATAGAGAAAAATAGGCTAGATGAGGACCGACAGAAACGCTCATAACATAAGGAATAACCAACCTCCTTCTTTTGCCGTCACCAGCAGCAAATGAACAGAGTACAATGACAAGATAGCCACACCAAAAATAAGGATCCTATGTTGGGATAAAAACACAAATATTAACATTTGACTTCACTTTGAAATCCTTCACAAATCACAATGAATCAAATGGGTTATAAAACAATCTACACAATAATTGTCAGTAGTCCAATGAAAACCCTTTTTGGTTACATATAGAACCATACATATGCATATATGTAGAACCTTTTCCAGTCAGGATCCTAAATGGATCCAAAAACAGTTTTTATGTCACCAAAAAGGGAAAACAAATAAAAAACACTTTTTGGATTTTGTTTGTTAAGAGTGTAGACATGATCTATTCATTAAAAACGTAACTTTAAAACAACCAGTAGGTGGAGGCATGAGGTGGGGGGGACATCAGAAAATCTGACTACTGTGATAGGCCAACAAGAGCCACTGCATGGACCAAAGGTAGTCTACAAGGAAGTGGCACTATTTTTTATTTCAGATATTCATATATTATACTGTATACTCTATAAGTTAACACGTGGTGTTCATAGGACACCAGGATGCAGAGAGATATGAGAGGAGGACATGTACAGATTTTCTGCATTGGCTGCGCATGAGTGTTCTGCCAGCTTTTCCTTTAAGAGGATTAATAGGTCAATAGGTACTGAGAAGACCCTTAGGCGTGTCAACCACCCTCCAAAAAGCTCTGATGTATTTAGTTCATTGAATTATATTTTTCATTGCTTGATGTTCCACTCCTCATCCTAGAATTGCTTGTTGCAATGTTGGCATCAACGGTCAGGCAGGTTGATCCCCTCATCTCCCCCAGCGTATCTGCTGTGGACGTTATGCGATACCCCCATCCAGAATGTCAGGGAAGCCCAGAATAGACGTGGAGGAATGAGGAAGCTGTTGTAACTGATGAGGGGATCGATGCGAAGTGACTTCCTATAAACTCTGGGGGACCGGAAACAGGCTGGCTCAGTCTGGTTTAAAGCCTGTTCTGGTCTCCTGCCCTGGAGATTGTTTCCAGGATATGACCAAAACCACCAGTCTGTTTTGTTTTCTCAGTGAAGCAAATCATGCCTTTGTGAAAACCCCCAGCATGTTTTGTTTTCTCAGTGAAGCAAATCAAGCCTTTGTGAAGGGAAGAACCCATAACTGTCGAGTGAGTGTGCCGATATAAACCTCCTGAAAATGAGAGTGGATATGGAGAAGGGCTTCACAGGGTGGGTTGTGACCTGCTTGCATACATTTAGGGGATGGCATGTCTCGACAAACTCCAAGGCCAGAATTAGTGTCTGTCTGCCAAATACATACCTTACCAGTCACCCAGTTGTCAAGCCCCCCCACGTTATACAAAAGACTAAAAGGCTATTTCAGTCCTATAAGTAATACTACACAATGCAAACAGAATACCTTTTCTAGCTGGTGCTTTAACACTTGTGTCAGAAATGACACATTGACTTCACTGTTTCTATGGCAGAGGTTGGCAACACACTTACATAAAAAGAACAATGCCAGTGTTGGCCATGGCAAACGAAAGCCCGAGGATCCCACTGCCCATGATCGCATTGCTCAGGTTGAAGACTGACATCCCGAAGGAGGTGTGTCCTGGGTGCTAGGAGACAGAACGTACAGCTGATTATAAACAAGAACACCGCAAACAAACCGATCACTTTCTATGGCTAATAACAACACTGATGTCCTCGAAAGCTTCGAAATTGGAGTTTAGAGGCAAGAGCTAAAATGTGTTTGTATTTTATCAGCGGTATTCTTACGTATTCTTCATGGTATTCCTCGTATTTCTTCTTCTTCATGATCCCATTTGTGAGAAACTTCTGACTCTCTGCATCTCCATCCTCATTCAGGAACCGACTGCAGATGTATAATAATCAAATCAAGTCTAATGCCACATACCTTTTCCGTATTTCTGGCTAATTTCTATGTCGTTTCATCAGTGGTTTTATATTTGGTCAGTTAGGATAATTATAACCTCTAGTGCACTTAAGTAAACAATGTGTTTAATGCTTTAACTGCAATGTTGTTTCTTCAATGTAATCCTTTTTGGGTTTTACAGTAAAATTAAGAGCTAAGATGTTTTCCTGATCAGAGAATGTACCAGCACATGAAAAATGATGAAAAAGGCAATGATAGCTATGAAACCAGTAATGAAGCTAAATAACAATTATTGTACAGTGAGGTAGAATATCTAACATATAATATTCAGCAAAAAAGTACAACCCCATTTCTAGAAAAGTTGGGACAGTATGGAAAATACATTTAAAAAATGTAATTTATTAAATTTTTATTGAAAACACATTATTAACACATTATTAACACATGATCTATTCATTGAGAATGTAACACATTATTTAATGTTTCAAATTTTGAATATAATTTAGTTTTGAAAATGTACACTCATTTCAAATCTAATGGCTGCAACACACTCCAAAAAAGTTAGACAGTCGACTGTTTAACACTATGTAACATCACCTTTTCTTTAAATAATACTTAATTAAGTGTTTTGGCACTGAAGACACCAGTTGGTTAGGTTTAGCAAGCAGAATTTCCCCCC
Organism: Umbra pygmaea; assembly: GCA_016801145.1. NCBI lineage: Eukaryota > Metazoa > Chordata > Actinopteri > Esociformes > Umbridae > Umbra > Umbra pygmaea. The sequence continues at coordinate 10,009 of JACXGM010000418.1, read as the reverse complement.
ATTCATCCATTATGTATGTCCTCAGCTGCACAACTGTACGGGACCTTCATTGCTTTATTTTATTCTTCCAGGCAAGCCATGTTAGCATCCACACTATCTGCTTACACAACCATGCACTTGAATTCTGGTCAGAATGTGGTTTGGAGCTGGAAAATGCAGGGATGCTCCTGGAAAAGACGACATCTGGATGGTAGCATGTATTGCTCTAAAATGTGTACATATCTTTCTGCATTAATAGTGCCCTCACAAATGTGCAAGTTACCCATGATATGGGCAAGGACACACCACATACTGTACCGTGACAGATGCTAGCTTTTAGAAAAATCTTGGACGGTCCAGTTCCTTTCTGGCCATTAGAAAACAACAGGTGTTTTGTCCAAAAACTCTTTGAAATGTTTACCTGTCAGACCACAAAACATGATTCCACTGTGCTAATGTCCATCTTAGATGGGACTGAGCCCAGAGAAGAAGTCAGCAGCACTTCTGGACAGTGTTGATGTATGGCTTTTGCTTTGTATAGTAAAGCCTTAACTTGCATCTGTGGATGCAGCGGCGAAGGGTGTTGACTGACAAATGTTAACCAAAGTATTGGGTAGCCCATGTCAAGATATCCATTACAGACTCATGACGGTTTTTAAGACAGTGACGTCTGAGTGATCGGAGATCACATGCATTCAGAATTGGTTTTCGGCCTTGCCCTTTATGCACTGACATTTGACCGGATTCCTTGACCCTTAATTATATTGTGCCTTGCAGAAGGTGAAATGCCCAAAATCCTACTGACTTGTCTTTGTGGAATGTTGTTCTCAAAGTGTTAGATTAGTCGCTGACGCATTTGTTGGCATATTGGTGAGCCTCGACCCATCCTTGCTCTTGAAGGACTAGGCCTTTTTTGTTGCCTCACCTGTGTCAAATCACCTTATTTCATAATTTTACATTGATTTTAGTCTTAAATTGCCCCTGTCCTAGCTATTATGTGGTTGTTTTGGGGTTGTAATTCTGGTTACAAGTAAGGCAACGCATTTAACACCTGTTGATGGCTTAACGAATCGATATAGCAGTAAAGCACACCTGTTGAGGGTGGTCTTCTCTTCCTCAATAGGCTCTTTGAAGTTGTCATCTAAACTGTCTGTGCTTTCGTCGTCTGCCTCTGTGCAGACTTTCTCCAGTTCCATGGGGTCCATTGTTCTGGTGTGGAGCCGATTGCAAACCAAAGTAGAGCAGTCCTTCTCAATAGGTTGGTGTGACTGTCAGCCTCACACTATATGGCAAACACCTGCAAAAATGTAGATGGACAGACAGGAAATATTACAAGAATGTTCCGACAGGTGGTTACCTGGCAGCGGAAAGCTCTTTGTACAAGCATGCATACAATCAATCAATCAATACATTTGGCTTAAAATTGATTTTTTAAATTATTATTTTATTTACATGTTTTTACTGAACACAGGAATAATACAGGGACAATACAACCAATTTTAAAAAACACCCATTATTATTTTGTCCATAATATGCATTAATTTTTATTCTAATGTTGTCTGTATTTTGTATAATTTAAGTTGACGTTTTCCATCCCTGGATCCAATATGCTAGTTGCTAACATTCACTAGTCCGAAAATATCGTCTTTCGAAGAAGTTACATAGTGCAGGTTTAATGATGTTATTTTACTTGCTTGTAATCTACAACTTTGACAAAAGACACTCAGTTGAAATTAATGTTTAATTCTAAGACAATTTTATCTTAAAATGTATGGCTTTCTTTTTTCTTTCTTTCTGTTAAAATACCATTAATAATTCATTCTTATTTGCAGCCATCTGGGGAATGTCATAGGGGGAAGAAGGAGCAATTAGGGTTAACTGCTCATGGACAGAACAACAGAGCTTTCACCTTGGGGGTTGTGGGATTGGAACCAGAGCTTTTTTTGACACCAGTCATAGGCCCTAACCTCTACACCGCCTAGCCGCCACCATTATAGGCAAAATATCCCCGTTTGTTTAACACATTTGAATCTTGGCATTCCAGGATCAATTTCTTTTTGAGTTTCAGGAATTCTCTATACAACCCTCAAGTTGATAAATGATTCCAGTATGATCTTCGTCTTGACTGACAAACATGTCCACATTGGCATGACTTGGGTTCATGCTGGCTCAAATATTGCACCCATGGTGTCAATGAACTTTTTGGTCAAATTACTCCACATTCTCCCCAATGGCAATAGGGCAGAGTGTGCACCACACTCTATATTTGGTGAGGGAAGGTTTTTGCCTGCAATAAGCCCAACTTCCCTAGCAAACATTGTCACGATGTTCAGTCCTGACTTTTCCTGACATAAGCCCACCATGTTGAATCCACTGTGTCTTTTACACGTTCACCCACAACCTTTCACATACAAATTACATTAAGCTAATTGCATTCATTTTCATTTTTCTATTATATTTTTGATTGTGTATTTACTTTAGCACTTGTGTGCACTATTGCACTTCTTATTTACGTAATATTACTTTATTTTACAGATTGCATTGTTTAATGTGATAAAACATAAACATTTAATTTCACTTATAAAATCTGCTATAACAAGTAGGTGTCCAATAAAACGCAGACACTATTGAAATTGTAAAGGCCACATACATTTAATATCATGTATTGCCAAACAGTGGCGAAGCATGAAATTCTGGTCCCTGTTCAAAGGTGTGGAGCCACATCCCATCATGCTTAGGGTCACGTGTATCTTATTATGCTCCTCAGGCCCAGTTGGACAGTTTTTTGGGGACCACAGCTAACTGTGACCTCAGAGACTTTGAAAGAGGGGTAGTTGCAGTAGCATTTCTACACGGAGATGCAGTGACTGCTCAACTTGGGGATGATTCAAGATTTGGCTCTCAGTCAAAATCCAAGAGATCTAGAAGATTCTGGAGCTGCACCTGAGACTTTTTGCATTGCCATCAGGGTGAATTTAAGCTGTTCTACAAGCTCTTGGTGGCCCAACAAAACAATCTGCACCCAGGGGATTGCTGGAAAGTAACGTGGCAAGGTAGATAATCTGACTTATCTATACCAAATACCTGGCTGTTCCTGGAGGTCTGGGCAAAAAGAAGCCATCGTCAGGCTTGAAACCCCACATTATATACAATGTGCTGGATTTTCAATTATGTCATATGGATAAGACTAGTGAGTTTGTTTTGTGGCATTTGTATAGCCAACAAAGAATAGCCATAGCAATTTAACTAAAACAGCCCTCCGTGAAACACAAATATATTAAAAAAATCAACGTTAGTTATAACATCTGAAAATAAATATGATTCTGAAAAAATTCTATAGTTTCTAAATTTTGGAAGTTTGAAAGCTGTCTGCAATTAATGTTTACTTTAACAAACGGGCATTAGCAGCCATTGCTTCCACATATTAAAATCTTTCTTCACCACAAACTCTAGCTGGACTTGGTCCTAAATTCATTTTAAATTGTCACTGAAAATACTGCCTGCTAAATTAATACAATGTCACCTAAATTTAATACAGCTAAGGGGCAGGCAAGTGTACGACCAAGTTACAATGGCCAATCTGTTGCCCACGTTTAACCCAATAGAATTGAGTGTAGTGAAGTGGCCGTCCGGCAGGAGGCATGTACCCGATTTCCATTCCATTGAACAGATGATTGCTGCTATTATGTAACAACAAGATGAGGCACTAGGCAGTGCACACAGTTATGCTAAATGATTTTAACAGCCGATTACCCACAGTGCTGTTCTTCTGCTTACAAAGGCTTCTTTTACAGAAATGAGTAAAAACAACCAACCAGTCATGGCCATTCTCCAGCCTGTTTCCCAAAAGTCACACCCTGCCCCAATTCCGTAGTACCTACCAACACCCCATGAAAAACACATTATTGAAACAACAAAACCATAGTAAGAGAAATCGAATGTCTAATGGTGTGACTATAGTAGCTATAACCAAACTACTGTGAAATACAATCTTACTCCCTAATTTTAATCCATGTATCGGCATTACAGGTCTGCTCATCAGAAAACACGTATTGTAAATCTAGTGCTAGTAAACATGTTAAATCGTGCCCCAGACATTGAAAAGTCTTACATGAAATTGACCCAGGTCTAAAATCCATTGTTCAAGCAGGCCACGTTTACAGTCAACAAACTGTTTGAGGACGGCTATGCATAGTAAGCCCTCCATTTTGGACCTGGTAAGGACAGAGATCCAAGGCATTCAGGAATTGCCTGGTAAGCAGGTCATTGATTATTAGATGCATGTCTTCACTGTGTGCAAATTTGCAGGAACCTGCTTTACCAGACCACACCCCGAGACCAGAAGCACACCTGGCAATACACGGCCATCGCTGTTGACATTATGAAGTTTGCTTTACTTCTGCCATCCAAACACAAATGTACATGACTAAGCATCCTACCTAAAGATCCGCATTTCATTGAAATAGGAACATGTTTTAACTGCCATTTGAACCATGGAGGATTAAAGTACACCAAACACTGACGTCAGGCACAGACAGACGTGAAGGTGTTTCGAAGCAGAAAGACCAGTCACTGACACATGGGGTTAATTAACATAGCCTGGAATTACATGACTATTACTAAACAAACTTATAGGTAGAATGCATTCACTAATTGATGTACAAATTTGTTTAACAAACACAATATTTGATTGCAAGTCTTGTTCACTAATACACAAATAATGAATCTTCTGGAGAATGTCTAACACCTAAATTAATGTGTGCATGAAAATAGGGTTATCAAACTTAACTAAAATGTGTAGAACTTTGACAAAACAAACACTCACCAAAACTTAAGAATATACAAATTCAATTTGCTAACAGTGTGACATGAGTATTCAAAATAAAAAAAATGTCCATGTTCTATTAGTTAGATTCTTTCAAAAGTAGATTTGAAGTGAACCCAATATTGTCTACGCAAACTAAGCTGTTTAAGGTAACAAAAACTATATTCTTTTCAAACTGTCTAGCACACAGAGTATGCAAATTCCACTTCAGCAATATTTTGGTTCTCTCAACAGCACTTCCACAAATCCTGAATCCACAAATTTTACAAAGAAAGCCAACAAAAATGCATCAACCTCAAAAGCATAAGACAATGCAAATTAGGTGCATCTACAGTCTTTTAATCCTGCTTGTACCCTCAAAGCAGTTAGAAATAACTACAACTACATACTTCAATCCAGCAGACACATAGGGTGAAAAAGGAGATGTACTCACTCATTTGACGAAACAAAAGAGGGGTTCTGACGTGTGGGTTTTCAGCTAGCTTGGGGGGGAATGTCAACACTTATACTGAGCAGCTGCCAATGCAAGATCTGCTGCATTTTAGTAACCCAGGTGAGAGGAGGGCTTTTAAAGAGCAGAGGGAGGACTCGCTCCGGCCAATCACATCAGGAGTGTGAAGCCGCCAACCCACAGCCCCTCCCTGTGACAACGTAGAGTAGAGCAGAAGGGAGAAAGGGCAAGAGAGAGTGGGAGAGAGGGAGGATAGAGAGCCTGCATACAGACTTGGTAACAGCCCAGCCGAGTGAACTGTGTTGCATCAACAGCTGTTTGTTTTGAGCTGACCCTCGGAGCACCCACCCCAGATACTCATCACTGGGAGCAAACGGTACATGACGGTGAATGCTGTGGTCACTGTCCTGCCCTGACCACACCACCCCCACCGCGGTGATAAGCGCTCACAGTCTGTGTACACTACAGACAGCCCCTGAAGTGGCAGGACTCTGGCCGTCAATCAGGAGCCACAGCCAGAGTGTACCGCTAAGAGCAAGGTCACACTCTTCTAACCGAAAGGGTCTTAACAGTTTATCTTTGTAATCCTGTACGCACGTACAGTACAAACACACATTCTACACAGATCATCTTTAATCACATGTATCAAATGCTTTAATTGACCTTCCACTTTTATGATATTAAATAAATAATACAGAACGTATTCCCTGGTCAAATAGACACAATTAAAAAGATGATTAGAAATGTTATAAACTCATCAAGTTCCTTTCACTTGTAGTATATCTTATTAGTTACAGTTAACAAGAGGATTAGGTATGTTCACACATACTGTATGTATGAGATATAAATAATGAATGCATCTCAACCATTCAATAGTTAGTAATCATAATGGAGGATAGAAATAAACAAGGATTAGGATGCAGATTAACCTCCGACTACACCTTAACCATCATTCACAGAAAAGTATCTCCTAATAAATATTATAAACTCCATCAATACATTAAACACCATTTACAGAAAATGATCTACCACTAAGTACCCAAACCCAGAAATCATTCTCATTGATGCTACTAGTATCGTCCAATTAATATATTTAACCAATTCAGACTTGAGTGCAAATAATAAAAAGAAGAAAATGTAAGAAAAGTACTGACAAAAATGATATTTTATGCCCAAGGTAATTGTATATAGAAAAAGTTCAAATGAAACAAAAAGGTTAATTCTATGAAAACTCCTACTGACCATGCTTGCTATCTTCACAGATCTTCACTGACATCCTCTTGGCTACAGGGGCATTCCTTAAATGGCGTCACATTTCCCAAGTGCAAAGGGGCTCGCGGTAAACAGTAGCATGTCTCTGAACCAATCACATGCGATTCTAGAATTGTTATGGTCACACAAACAACTGACTGGAAGAAGGCTGCTCCGCTTTTTCATTACAACACGACACAATATGCATGTAGACTAAACTACAGTCAAAACAAAAACCCTTATCATCATTGCTAGTAACAACATTTACTGCACTGGCTGAAACAAAACTCAACAATACATGTGAATCCTTCAACATTGTTTTAGCATTCAAATGTTTTTGAGCTTAAATTATTTGACCCCTTACATAACTGGTAATTTCTCTGACAAGTTGTGCTCTTTGCCTGCTCTTTCCTCACTTCAAGGCATTCCAATCAACGCTCCTTTGAAGTGTGGATATACTGTAAACAGAGGCTTCCTGTAATTATTGTTTAAGTAAACATGTATCAGATATATGATCAACAACTTACTGAAAGTTTTCACTCAACATGGGGTTCTTAATATTTGGGACCTCATTCAATTAACTCAAAATTCATGTATAACATTTTGAGCAGTCCTCTGCTTAAAATCTCAAGCATTCTACCTGCGGGAGAATACGTTTCTGGCATCTTAGGAATGTCATTGTGATGAACAAAAAAGATTTTCATGCTGTATTTTGATTGCAGCTAGCATTGAATACTCTACTGAATTATTTCTTTATTTACTTTTTTCTGTATTTTATTAGACTAAAAGACAAATTATAACATTTCAACTGTGGTCACCTTGAAACTCACTGGACTGAATTAGAATTCTTACCGTCTAACCCAGAGATATTCAACCCTCTCTTTACAGACCCCCAGATGTTCCACAACTTTGTTGTAGCCCTGAACATGCACACTTGATTCCTTCATTAAAGTCTTGATGACTGGTTGACAAACCTAATCAGGTGCCTGTTCAGGGCTACAACAAAGCAGTGGAACGTCTGGTGTTCCTTGATGAGAACATTGAATATCTTTGTTTTAACCTCACCCATTCACGTTATAGAAGGGCCTCTGATGTTGACAGCGTAGGATCTGGCCTGTAGATGTCCTAGACTGTGGTTATTTCTGTGGCAGGAAACTCTCACGTTGGTCAACAGAAGCTCATAAACAGCGGTTGTCAGGGGTACTCCTGACCTCTTTCAACCGAAATGATAAACACTAAAATAGTCTACTGGCTGCAGCGAAGTACTCAACAGCTGAAACAACATCACTGCAATATTACAGCCATCTCTGATATAGCAAATTCCGATTCCTGTCTTTAAAATAACACAAGTACAAACACACACTAAATGTAGTCACCAGGTCCTTGACAGCTCATCCAACTGGCCTCCTTCAAACAGTCTTCACAGCTCTCTCACCAAACAGAAAAAGCAAGAATTTTAAGAAATAATGTGGCTAAAAATATCACAGGCAGGCGGTGAATGACTGGTCAGGCATGACATATCACCATGATGTTCATGGAAAGTATTGCTTTTTTATGTCATACAAACCATGAAGAACATTTCCTATAGTCCAATATCTACACTGCTAGCGGTTGGTCTGGGCCCTTGCTTCATTACATTTTGGAATTGTGTAGAGACAACAGCTTTTTTGTCTTTATCATATATGCTACCAAACATACTGTATACATACGCTCAGCGAATGATGGGAGCACAATCATCCCAGTATAACACCAAGTCAATGGAATTTCAGGGATATCAATCTGTCCAGTTAGGAAGCATATCTGAATCAATGTCACCTGTTTTCTTGCAAATGGACGTGACAACAGCAGCACTGGAGGCAACAGCAAGACAACCTAAAAAGGGAATGGTTTTCAAAGTGGTGGTGGTGGCCACAGACAATTGGCACATCCTAGAGTGTATAGCTATTTGTTTGCGTAAATACTTGAATGAACGGGATGTAAAATTGAAAAAGATGGTTGATAGAACATTGCTAAGTCTGTCTGCATTGGAGCTAGGTAGGTGATATGGCTGTCGATCGACTTCAGAGGATTTACTGACCGATTTACTGGTCAAGGTACAGTAGCTAATTAGCTAGCTCAAGACGAGTCACTCAACTGGGGAGTAGGCCTCGAGGTAAGATGGGACTTATATTTTTTCCCAGGTGTTGATGGGGCAATAACTAGCTATAGCTACATCTTTTGTGTTCATGCATATTTTATGATAATTGTGACTTAAGCTCTTAGGGATCACCCCCTGAATGTCATATTCCACCTAAAAAAACATACCCAAAGTCAATGAAAATGCATAATTCATTTCTGTTTTTATTTTTCATTATCCTCTTTTAAAGACAACTACGAAGCCATATATTGAGATAGGGTCCTAGAAACACTTCTGGGGGAGCACAACATTTGTTTAAAATTTTGGAATGATAGAATGTACAGCCAATGAGCAATAGCTTAAGTATATTTCCACAAAAAACACAATGTGATAATGTTTTATCTGGTTCTTGTGACAGAACATCAAATCTGTTTTGTAAAGTATCTCTGGCATACTTAGGAGGAGGTTGGTGATTTTGGTCATTTATAACATTTCTGTTTCATAAGAATGGCAAATTTAACAATTACGGACATGCTTTGACACGTTTTAAATCAGTCTTTTGTTCAGAAGTGCAGGCCCGAGGTTCGTCCTTTGGTAACGGTCCGGTCATGAAATTGTCATTTCCACATAACAGGATGGATTTTACCTGGGAAAACTATGCTTTGTCATTACTGGGGCACTTTGATGATGATAAGGAAAGAGTTTTGACTGCTAAGTACTATTTTTGTCTGTTTATTTGTGTTATTAGCTCAGGTGTTTTGCCCATGATAAGTAGTTACATGGCATGTACATTTGCTAAATACCTGAGTTTAAGCTTTCTGAACATATGAGAAGTGTTTATATAAACAGAAATTGCAATTGTGGAACGTGATTCTAGTCCACCTGAATTTTCTTTGAGGCAAAACAATGAACAGCTTTGTTTACAAGGGATGTACCTCATGTACCTCACATTATGACGTGTAATGTTATGGTCATTATAGCTATTGTAAAACGAAGACATTTGCTAAATTCCTGAGTTTTTAAGCTTTCTGAAGATATAAGACATGTAGGGCTGCAACAACGAATCGATGTCATCGATAAAAATCGATTATTAAAATTGTTGGCAACACATTTCATTATCGATTCGTTGGGTCTATTTTGTTGCTCGCTGTGTGGTGGAGCTACGTCACTTAAAAAACTTTTTTTTTTACTGTCTGACCGAAATCTTCGATATTATGGCAGAACTTCACTTTCAATTCAACAAAAAAGTTTTATGTGCAGACTCTGTAAAACATAAATGGCATGGCACCGGAGCGTGACCGTAATGAGGGACTGAAAAAGAAACAGGTTGGAGCGATAAGTGAAGGAGACTCAACAGCAAAGTAAATTCCTACATAATAATAGCATG
>JACXGM010000417.1:31528-75054 GCA_016801145.1 Umbra pygmaea | reverse complement strand
TTGTGTATTTTAAGGGTAGGGGTAAGTTTAGAATATGTTTTAGGGTAATGGTTAAGGTTAGGTTTAACATAAGGGGAATGGTTAAGGTTAGGATTAGGGTTAGGGTTAGGGTTAGTAGATAGTTTGTTAAAATGTTGTTGACAGTATGCAGATAATATGTAGAGCATCTAGAGATGGACTCTCAAAATAAAGTGTTACCGATGTCTGAAATGTGGCAAAAGGTCGAAAAGTTCAAGGGGGCCGAATACTTTCGCACTGTATATATGCTCGCATATAGGCCAGGGATGGGCCACTGGCGGGCCGCGTTAATTTATTACGTGAGTCAATTTCCAAATATTAAAACACTTTAATGTCGATTGACACTTGAGAGTGTCAAAGCATCATAACCCTCAAACAATACACGGTAGAAACTAATGCCTGGTACCGTTCTGCTGCAAAGAATGAGGGGTGTTTTGTCTATATGGGTCATCACAGCCGGAGATATCGTGTCTTAAAGTTGGGTCATTTTCGGCTACTTTATTTTGGTGTAACTAAAAACTTTACAGGAAGCAGTAAGTGAAAATGACAAAATAACATTTCTGCAAGGAGGTAGGACATCATCTTGCACTAAAACAGGTTATTTTTTGGGGAAAGGGGGGATGGCTGGGTTTTTAATAATGTATAGAAAAACTGTGAAATATGTACGTACAGTGTTTTATTTACTTATTTGTATGTCCCCCAAACTTTGTCAAACTGTTTCTCAGGACCTGGGGGCATGCCAAAATAGATTTCTACAGTGGTATTTATTGTGGTTTACATGTATTTAATTAACTAAGAAATAAACCTCTTTTGGGGGGGCTTTATATCATGCATGAAAATCAATGTTTCAGAATGTTCAATCTTTGTATTCATCATGTAGCCAAGAGTCTTTTGAATCCAAAATTATAAAACACTTCACTATAAGTCAAAGTATGAACCTTTCAGAGGCCAAAATATCAATGTGGCCCTCAGGTAGTGAGATTAACAATTTTGCGGCCCTCTCTATCATCAAAGTTGCCCATCTCTGATAAAGGCAAAGTAGGTGACCGCCTATAGGGCGCCAGACGCTGGGAGGCATCAAGACGGACGACAGCAGACCTAAGATGAATTACAGTTCGATTGTGAAAAAGTAGATAAAATAAAAATGTGTTTAACTAATCACATTATTATTTATTACTTTAACATAGATTATTATTTTAAATATAGTAAGGTGCCGACCCAGCACTTTCCACCCAGCCCAATATCGGACATACATTTTTTATTTAAATATAATGTAGAAAAATGTTTTTCACTGAAAAATGATGGCATAAATCGTGTTCATATAGTGCCTCCTCTCACTTATAATATAATATTATATTATTATAATATAATAAACCTTTCCCTGAAGATTCGTGCTGAAGTCAAACGCATCACTTTTCAGTCACAGTGATCTCCTTAGCTACAGCCTTAACCATAATCGACTCAGAACGTTCTTTCCTTCTTGTTTTGATAGAACGGTTCATAAACAAAATTCACAGGGGAAGGGGGGTCAGGATACAAAGCCAAGCCATGATGTTTTGGTAAAATACATCCAATATTTTATATGTGGAGGGGTTGTATAGTGTCAAAATATCAAAGAGATGTTTTTATGTGTCTGAAGATATTTTCTTGCACATGTGTTGATATATTTTTTGTCATTCTTGTTTTATTGGGATTAAACTACAGTGCCTAAGCTTTCTATAATCATTCAGGATTTTGAATCTTACAGGAAACAGGAAGTGCAATATTTTGTTTACTTTTCAGAACATTTACAGCTGTGGAAAAAACTAACAGACCACTGCAATTCTTCATTAAATCAACCCCACTGAAAACCTCTGGAATGTGATAAGAGGGATTAAAAGCCATTAAACAAAGCCAAGCTGCTTGAATCTTTGTGTCAGAAGTGGCATATAGTCACCCAACACCAATGTGAAAGAATGGTGGAGAGCATGCAGGGAGTTGTGTTCTTGTATTTTATTATAAGAACACTTAAAAATAATAAATGCCTAGGCTGCCTTCAGCCGACTAGAACAGGGCAGATAGATATGTCAGATATGCCACGTCGCTCTCCAGCAACTCCTTGTGTCTAGATTGGGCGCCTGTAAATTCAATCACGTAAGTATAATTGGTGAACGTAATCATCCTGTGCGTGAGCCGACCAAAGGCTTCCGTGTTGGATGAACGGTGCGAAATGAATCGGCGGCTGGCCGACGTGGTTGGATGAACCTTGGCCGCACCCCTCGACATCCCACAACTCTGTCCAAGGAGTGGCGGAGCTGCCGACAAGGCAGGGTTAGTGGGAATTGGCAAGGGAAGAAACTGGGTGAAATTTTTAAAAAACTATGAAGAATAATGCTTTAAAGGACAATATTTTTATTTATAATTTGGGAGAAATGTCAGAAGTTTATGGTATAAAAAAAGGAAATTTTACTCAAACTTATATCTATCAATAGTAAAGCTAGAGGAATTGATGATTTTGCAGTGGTCACAAATTTTTTTTCAGAGCTGTATTTACAACACCTTGTAAATGTATCCATATAATACACTAAGACAACTACGCTATAGGCATTCTAATAGTCTATGGATTCTTTGACAGTTCTTCTCACATATAAAATGTATCTGCTTAGTAATTATCTCATAGAAATAGAATGGATAGAAAGGCCATTGAACTGCTTGGCGTGGTCATTCGATTAGTACAAAATGGCGATTGTTGTTAGTTGTCACGGTGACAACACGCAAATTGGTTTAATGTGGAAGTAGTCAGCTAGATCTTTGCAATGGCATGGTACACATAAAAATGGCTGCCGCTCTGACCATTCTGCTACATTGATATGAATTGGAATGGCCTTTCTATCCTATTCATTTCTAAGAATTATCTTCTCACTGATAAACAGGCATGTGATAATTGCTAAATATGGTGGGAGTTGGCCAGGGATTTATATGCCACAGTTACTTTGGAAAATGTTAAACACATCTGAACTATAACTTTGAATACATTATGACTTTATTTTTAGGTACAACACATGTGCACATGAGCTAAAGCACAACATGGTTTAAATCCAACCCTTACCTTAACTTTAAAATCTATATTTATTATGTCAACAATATTATGTCACCTGTATAATGTCACTGGTATACAGATGGTAAATAGAGATGGTGGAGAGATGGTAGAGGTAAAAAAAATTACATTATTAAAGATGTAATTTGTAGAATTTCATAGTGTCTAACCAGAACTTCTTTCTCTTTCAGTGAAAAGCTGTAGAACATTTATTTCATAATATAAAAAATTGAAGTTTGATGGAATAAAGATATCACACACAATGCAGTGCATACTTAGCCATTTAAACAGAAATTTGCAATGAAGATATGACGAGTTGTATTTCCACACAGTTTGATAAAGGGCGTGCGTCCATCTTTAATCAAATTCATGCACATTAGGCTGTGCGTTTGAATGTAGTAACTCACAGCGTAGGGAACGATTATGCCATATAGAGGCGTAGTAAGAAGTAGTGGTACCCTTGCATTTTATTCAAATAATACACCATTCGCCCTGAAGTGTGGAAATTCGAATATATTTTGTCATCCATACACGCATGTCTTTGCCTTACAGTAAATCAAAACAAAAACACTGTGAAAAGAACTGAATTGTTGCTTATTCTATATAGACCTTATTCTATATAGACCTTATTCTATATAGACCTTATTCTATATAGACCTTATTCTATATAGACCTTATTCTATATAGACCTTATGAAATGGCCGGGACAATATTATTGATACCTTGTAGAGGTTTTAGGAAATAATCGTATGGTAGTGATACCTCAAGCAGACCGTTATCCTTTCATTAGTGTCACAGGTGTCTTTAATCGCAGTGTCAAAGTGTCAATCTGTGGCCGTTTCTGAACGGAAGTCTTGTTTGTTTTCAGAGGGTGTTCTAAGTATTATTATATTCTTTATTATTTCACATTGGCACTTGCTTCCCAGACTATTCCCTGTTCAGCACGTCACATTCAATAATGTAGCCAGTTTAAATGGAGAAAATTCTCCAGGAGACCACACTTTAAAGAGAGAACCACAAAAAATCTAGACTGGAATTTGCCAAAATGCATGTGGAAAAGCTACAGTCCTTCTGGGAAAAGTCCTTTGGAAAGATAAAATAATAGTAGAGCTTTTGGGTAAATCACAGCAACTCGACAAAAATCTTGATTATTGTCATGTACACTGGTAATTCACCAAAAAGTGGTACCACAATAGTAGGGTATATCTTCTCCTCAGAGTTGCAATCTTAAACAGTGATCTTTTATTACCCAGTTGTCATTCAGGTGGTGAGCCTCCACACAACACAGAACAGGCTGAAAAACACCAGAATTCTCTTTTTTCCAACACGAAAGCTCCAGCACTCCATTTGCCAAGTGCCAATCCCCATGCGATCCAGTTTGCCTTTGATATCAGGGGAGAAAAGAAGAATCTAATTTTATAATTCAAATGAAGCAATTAGGGTTAGCGTAATAACAACCTCTCTGATTTTGTGAATGCTGGGCTTCTTTTTGGGGTCCCGATGGTTGTTGAATTAAACCATTTGGGTCAGACCCACATTTAATCTATCTCACCTCATTGAGAGGGATCAGAGAAGGCAGGTCGGTTAATGAGAATGAGGGTTTTTCCCCTCCAATGATATCAGATTGCCCAGTGAGGGGAGGTGTCTGTATGTAGGGTTTTGAAGGCGAAAGGTATCCACTTTGTATTCTGATGGAGAATGGCAAAAAGTCACGTTTGTGTTTGTATGTTCCTATAAAAAGGTGGTATTAAGTGAGGTAAGCTGACACTAGATAAAATCTACTTAATAAATCTACATGCTAAACCGCAAAACCGTACCAGTTTTTCATTTTACAGTTTAAGGAGTGTCAGAGGCAGTAGGCAGATTGTACCCCAACAACAAACAATTCATAGTCCTTTTTTTATTTCTTCAAAACATATTAGCAAAGAATTATGACACCTACTCAAATTAGCTTTGGTTCACAAATTGGCACAATATAACGTATGCTACACAAAATGAAGATTTTGTGAAATAGACGTGATTTGGGTCATCATGAATTTTTTCCACACGAAAATTCTATATTTTTAGTGTGCATGACACAATATTTTCAGCATTCAACTGAAGGAAGAAATTTGTGTATGTCACAAATTTTTTGGGATTTTTCTAAGTATACCCACCCTGAAGGTTTAATATATGATATATAGATTAGGGTTAAGTGTAGGGCATGGATTACGGTAATGGTGAGGACATAAAGTCAAAAACTAAAGCCTAAGGCCCAATCCCAATCTCCCTTCTAAACCCTAAACCCTAAACCCTGAAACCTCACAAACACAAGTGACGTCACCTGGTAAGTGACTGAGTGCAAGAGGCAGCAAGGGCTCAAAATGCAAGAATTTGGGATGGGACAGCTCTTTGCCACATTGTCACGTTACCTTGAAAACACTGAAATATGTTGGGTTTGGGACTTTTTTTTAACATTTTTTATTTCTTCATGGCCAAGGCAACTAAGGGACTGACTGCCTGATTCATACGACTTGCAGGCTCTTACCCAATTCAATGGACTAGAGGTCATTGTTAATAATCATATACAGTTGTATCCAAAAGTTTAATTTATCATGAGCTGAACTCAAAGATCTAAGACTTTGTCTTATGTACACAAAAGGCCTGTTTCTCTCAAATATTGTTCACAAATCTGTCTACATCTATGTTAGTGAGCATTTATTCTTTGCCGCGATAATCCATCCACCTCACAGGTGTGGCATTTCAAGATGCTGATTAGACAGCATGATTATTGCACAGGTGTTCCTTAGGCTGGCCACAATAAAAGGCCACTCTAAAATGTGCAGTTTCATCACACAGCACAATGCCATAGATGTGGCAAGTTTTTAGGGAGTGAAACTGACAACTCCCACGCAGTGATTTAAAGCAACAACAGGTGGATTCAGCACCACGGCCAGCTCCACAGCCTACTGAATTGTTTGTGATTGCTTAGGCTGCGGAGCTGGCCATGGTGCTGAATCCACCTTTTGTGGCTTTAAATCACTGCGTGGGAGTTGTCAGTTTCGCTCCCTAAAACTTGCCACATCTGTATAAAAGCCCTCACAGACTTAGAGAGAATGTGCTTAAAACCTGTATTCTGTGAGTGTGGACATTGGGATTGGGCCTAATATTTTTGCTAGTCCATTCGCAATACAAGCTCCGCCCTCTTCCTGGTTCAAATGAACCAATCAAATGCCTTTCTTCTAACACCTGAAGAAAATCGTGTCCTGTACACCAATAAAGGAAATGTTTCCTGTGCTTGGTCCATTGGTTCATATTGACATTATTGCATTATTAACGCAGTTACTCCAGATTTTATTTACACATCCCAAAGGTGCTCAATGGGATTGAGGTTAGGTGACTGTGGAGGCCATTTGAGTACAGTGAACTTATTGTCATATTCAAGAAACCAGTTTGAGATTATGTGAGTAATGTGGAGCATTATCCTACTGGAAGTAGCCGTTAGCATATGGGTACACTGTGGTCATAAAGGGATGGACATGGTCAGCAACAATACTCAGATAGGCTGTGGCTTTCAAACAATGCTCAATTGGTACTAAAATGTCCTCCACACCATTACACCACCACCAGCAGCCTGAACCGTTGATACAAGGCAGGATGGATCCATTCTTTCATGTTGTTTATGCCAAGTCCTGACCCGACCATCTGAATGTTGATGCAGTTATCGAGACTCATCAGACCAGGCATGTTTTTCCAATCTTCTATTTTCCAATTGTGATGGGCCTGTGCAAATTGTAGCCTAAGTGTTCTAAGCTGACATAGTGGCACCCGGTGTGTTCTGCTGCTGTAGCCCATTTATGCATATATACAGTACAGTAGGTTTCCAATATTTACGGTACTTTAGCTTGGGTGCATGTGTTGGCATTTGAGCCCTGTGAGCTGGGTGGAGGGAGAAGATCCTGGGTTCGGTGTGGGGGATACCATAAGAGGGTGTTATTGACCGTAAAACAAAGTTGAGATAATAACTGATAGCATTCAATTACTGTGAGTTGTGTTTGATGTATACCTGTTCTCAGTTTGCTTTTCAATGAAACATATTTACAATACAAAAGGACAATCTGCATAGATCAGTCAATGAGTACAAATGTACTATTGTTCATTCATTTATGAGTAAGTGTAAATGAGCTTGAAAGTGGGAAAATGGGTATAAATGATACAGTGACTTTTGTGCAGAAAACATTCTCAATCCATCATGTTCTGTACATCTGTGGACTCATTCCCAATTTGATTCCAGAATGACAAGCCCAGAAAATGGGCTTTCTTTCCGACATCTTGATTTAAATACTTTAATTAGTTGAAATACCGTCTGCAAAGCATATTTTCACACAGGCGCTTTATATTCAATGAGACAATAGCATTTTCCCTTAGATGTAAATTCTCTGTTGCTTTAGTCAGCCCTGCTATTTGCTTATCTCTTTAATGCCTTTTCTTTGTCACTCATGTTTTAAATAGAATTCCAAGTTCGGCTTTATCATCATAAAATGGTACATTATTTTGCATTCAGTTGTACATGTCTGCTCAAGCAATTAACAAGAAATTAATAAAAATAGCCAGTGTGCCCCTGAATAATAATGGAACATGTATGCCAACTGAATAACTGAATTTAGTCAGAGGAGCCTCCAGTCTGTTCTTCAGAGTACAAAATATTTTTAGATTTATGTTGTGGACGTCAGTTTGAGAACATGGTCAAAGGTGAATAGATACATTAGATGTCTCAGCCTATTGGTTTCAATTTGTATCAACTTCATAACAGAAGACATTTATGTGTGATGGCATCCCTGGGGTTCATAATTATCTGCCAAAGTTGTTGAGAAATCGTTGGACGGTCTGTCCTTCGTTGCACAGCTTGCCCTCACGAATTGCCCTATGCTGGAGAGGAGACCAATTTATTACAGAGTCTTGAACTAAATTGTCCAAATCCTGTGGTAAATTGATCTGTAATGCTGGCCATTGGATTTTTTTTCCAGGGCAATAGTCAATGACCTGTGACCCTTCACAATGGAGTTTCCGAAAATCCCCCGTCTTTTTCATACCACGGCAGTTTTACACTCACAGAAAATAAGGTTCCAAAACGGCTGTGTGGTGGTCCTCAATGGAGAACACTTATGGTTCCCAGAAGACCCATTATTTGGGTTCTATTATGGGGTCCATATCGAATCCTCAGTTGAAGGAGTTTTCTATTTGTAATCAACAAAGATTTTTACTGGATCCAAAGAGTTCCAAAAAGGGTTCTCCTATGTTGACAGCTGAAGAACACTGGTTTTAATTGAAAAGTATAGTATTTTCTGGGCCAGGAATATCTGAAAAGTGTCCTTTAGGGCACACAAACGAAAATGTCTCATAATATTTTGCAAAGGGAGACATAAATCTTTATAAAATATATTTTCAGGCATTTGTATGATTTATTCAGAAGAAACACTGGGGAAAGATAGAAGAGAGAATTTCAGCTTCAAGTGCAGTCGACCAGGTTTGAACCCATGCTGAAGGACCAGGTTTGAACCCATGCTGAAGTGATACTTGTGCACTGGAGGCAGCGTCTTGGATCACTGCACCACCGTAGGCTACATGGCTGTTTCCTACTGGAACAAGTAGGCTAGCTGTTTCAGTCAGTTCTTCAATATTGTTCTTCATGAACACAACCCAGGTTTGCAGTAATATATTATTGCCACCTAATGCTAAAATCCAATTAACACACAAACATTGGGATAAATGACTACAGGAACTATCAAGCAATTATAATGTAGAAAGCAAAGAAGCAATTTCAAATCTGTCTGTGGCCCATCTTTTCTAGAACTGTCTCTGCAGTCCGCTGCCATCTGCCTTGCTCAATCACAGGGGTGCAATCATGAGGTTGAACCACCTGTTGTATTTCATTTGGGCCAGGTATGTTACGTCCTAGTGCAAAAATAACATAATGCATAATAAATAGCCTATGAATGGCCATAGTATGCCTATGTATCTGTCATACTTTGCTTCAAAAGTTAAATAGTGGTGAAATAATATCCTTGGTATGTATGTAGGTCTTCAAAATGACAAGGAATATTCAAGCAGTTGAGATCTAGCGGTCATGATATCGCTACAGTACTTCATCACGGCCACTACGCTCTCAATTACAAATGTTCTCCCATAATATAAACGGAGGTTGTTTGACAATGGAATGGAATTACATTTCAGTAATTTACCACACACTCCTACTGTGAGTGACTTTTTTAATTAGGGACTAGTGGAGGCTGGTGAAATTTATTTGAGGAGGATGGGCTCATGTTAATAGGAAATGCAATGGTATCTCACACTGAGTTTAACTTCATTCCATTTACTCCAGTCAAGTAATTAATACAGTATCTGCCAATCCACCTCAACTAATGTTCACAGGCCTTGTAATGTACAGGACTCATAGGGGAATTGAACCCCAAAAAACCTGCCTTTGCAAGCACCATGATCAACCAGCTGCGCTACATGGGATCCTGAATCAAATGACAACTGCGTTGTTTAGTGCTGATTTATCTCACTTCCAGATGTTGCAAGTCTATTTGTCTGGAGTTCCATGTTGTAAATGTGATGTAATTTCCTGCCCCAAAGGGAGGTAAAAAAGCGACATACCTCTGTTCATCTGTGTAAATCAATCTAGAACATATATACATTATTAAAGTACAGAGTACAACGTTGTTGTTCTTATTATTATTGTTATCAATATTAAATTGTAGGAACACTGCCCAGCGCTGAATGCAGTTACCTTGTCACGTCATTCTTGTGCAACTCCTTGTGTGCTGGTTGGTTGCCTGTGGATTTAACCACGGTTGTAAAGTTGGCAAATGTGTAAATGTGTAAACCTCCCAATATGTACCAACTAAAGGCTTTCATGTTAATAAGAATAGGACAACTTGGTGACACGTGCTTGGAGGAAGCACGTGACCGATCTTCAACCATCCCACACCTGAGAGGTTTCTGATGAGGCTTAAAGTTCATTTTAAATAAAAAATTGGGTAAACAAAAAGCACATTTGGATTTGTACTATAACATGTAAATTGCAAGTACAGTTTCTACATATGTAATTTCTCTGCTGACGGAGTACATTTCCATTTTAGTCATTTAGCAGATGCTAATCACAATTGGATAATGCAGTTATTACAACAATTATCTAGGAAGCATTTTGGCATGTGAACACAAATTTTTTATATTTTTCCCCAATTTTTCTCCCTTCCCAATTCCCTCTCTAATCCTGCCTTGTCGGCAGTTCAACAACTCTTTACAGATCTGTGGGATAACGAGGAGCGTGCACGTTTCATCCAACCACATGTTGCCCGAGCCTAAGATTCTTTTCGCACTGTTCTCCCAACACGGAAGCCTTTAGTCGAATCATGCACGGGATGATTACATTTACAGACTATACTTCCGATATTGAAGTGACCAATCTGAACACAAGGAGTCACTGGAGAGCGACATGGCAGGATAGACTTATGGTATCTGACTTATCTAACCCAAACACCAGGCTTAGACTGCCCTGCAATGCAGCAACTTAGCCTACTACGCCAAGCGGACCTCATGTATGAGCATCACATTCACAATTACTGGCTGAAATTCTTCAAAAACATCTGGAATCTGGATCTTGAATGTGGTACATGAAGTCTTGGCAACTCTCCTCTTCAACAGTGGCAACTCACACCATCAGGCTATACAGTCGTATGTTTAAAAAGTTTAGCTATCAATTTCCATGATTTTCATTTATAAGTAATTGGGTGTTTGGATCAGCGATTTCATTTTGATCTATCAAATAACTGAAGGACACAGTAATATTTCAGTAGTGAAATGAGGTTCATTGGATTAACAGAAAATGTGCAATATGCATCAACACAAAATTAGACTGATCAAGATGAAATTGCAGTTCCAAACACCCAATTACTTTTAAATGAAAATCTTGGAAATTGTCAGGGGTTCCTAGACTTTTGCATTTGACTCTATAAACCCATGTGAATACCTATCAATTTATTGATCCATACATCAGGCTATATATACCCATGTGAATACCTATCAATTTAACATCTCACACATCAGGCTATATATACCCATGTGAATACCTATCAATTTAACAACCCACAAATCAGGCTATATATACTGTACCCTTGTGAATACCTATCAGTTCAAACAAACACATTTTACAAGATAATAACATAGGTATTTAAGATTAACCAACACCAACTACAGAGAACATGTACCTCAAAAAAATGTATGAGCATCTTTTGTTGACATAGATTAAGGCTTGTTCTGGACTAAAAATATAAAGTCAATTGAGAGTATGCCTAGTCGTGGACTAAAAAATCGACTCAATCTGTTTTGGTGAAACCAGCCCTGTGTCTGTGCCACGCACAGCCAGAGAGCAGGAATATTCACCTGATTCAAAGATAGATTCCGTAGCTCAACAGTGCCCCCTAGCGACCAACATTTTAAAAGACCCAAAGATGGTGGACACCTGGAGATCACACTCATATGAGGTTGTTGAAAAACCCATTCCAAAACCACGGCCATTAACATGGCGTTCTCCTGGCATCCGCTACACCCAGATTCGTCCGTCAGTTTGCCAGATTGTGAAGCATTATTCATCACTCCAGAGAACATGTTTGCACTGCTCACAAGTCCAGTGGCAGTATGCTTTAAACCACTCCAGCCGCCGCTTGCCATCGCACATGTTGATGTGAGGTTTGTGTACAGCCGCTGAAACACGGAACCCATTTCATGAAGCTCTTCAGACAGTTCTTGTGCTGATATTGCTCACAGAGGCAGTTTGGAATTCTGTGATGAAGTGGGTCAACAGATGATACGAAATTCTTACATTAGTTCAATTTAAATGTCACCATATGAATTGAAACAGTACATTATGCAGATTGATATGGTTGATTATTGGATTATGTGTGAGTAGCCTCTAATACGGAGAACCATAACAAATGAGAGTAACGCTGTTTCAGCTTCACGGTTAAAGTAATGAATTGTAATTATTCAGTCTTGCTGTCATAAAAATGTTGTGACATTGGACAAAAGCTTATTTCTAAACGTAGTTGAACAATGGTGACACTTCTTTTACATTTTATTTCAGTGCCATGATATCCCGTAGAGAACTGAATGTCTCAGAAGCGTAAACCAGTTCATGACTGAATTATGGCATTCTTCAGACCAAAGAGGAGTCTGTGTCCTGTGTGATCTTTGGGAAGATACCGACACTCTTATAGCAGTCTTTGACTTCCGTAATTGCAAGAAAATTTTATAGGTGACCCATTTTTGTCCCGAAGTGTAGTATATCGATTATATTAGTGGTTCTCAAACCTCTTCTGGGCTACACAGGGCCATCTCAATGTTATGTTGTAGTCCCGAAGTAGCTCATCTGGTTTAAGAAAAGTAGGGCTTGATGATTAGTTGACAAGTTGAATCAGGTGTGCTAGCTCTGGGATACATCTAATATATGCCCTGGCTGATGGTCCCCAGGAGAGGTTAGAGACCCAGTGGTTTATAATATATCGTCACCTTCCTAAAATAATGTCCCAAGTTGTTTATTCTGGTTTTTCAGAAAACACAAAAAACTGAACCTAATATTGAATATATGATATTTATTAATAATTTCACTCAAAGTTTGACAATATATGACTGTTGACAAACTAATAACAATGTCTGTCAATTATGTAACATAATAGGAGTAAATTTAGGCAAACTAACTTTCGAAAAAACTACTTACCATTATTTTAGTAAGATGACGGTATGCACAATCACCATGTTACCGTGGTTAGCTTGTTTCTCACCGCTATTATATGCACAATCTAAGTACAATCACCATGTTACCGTTAGCTTGTTTCTCACCGCTATTGATGCCATTCCCTTACCGAGCATCAGACAGGGAATCTGCAACAAATGTGTGACGTATGGTTCGCTAAACTGGAGGAAATAACATTGACAGAGCTGTCAATCAAACCAGAGATATACAGTGACATCTAAGGAGTTTGCAGGGTGGGCACAACCTCCAGACCAGGGGGGTCCAATTCCAGTCCTGGGAGGCCAAGATAGTTCTGTTGTGTGTTTATTCTTTGTAATAAGTGATTCATTCAGACTAGGGACACCATGTGGATGCAATGAACTTCCAGGTAATAGCAAAAATCTGAAATTATTTGGCCCTTCAGGACCCGAATTGAACACCCCTGATCTCGACCCAGTAGAACAAGAAAGAAAATATTAACCTAGACACTTCAGAGAAAAAGTCCAGAGCGGGGAACTGTTTTAGCCTGTCAGCACCTATATTTATATTTTATAGAACCCAGAAGCCTAAATAGGCAAATCTCGCCCAATATCGTGGAAGGCATCTTTAATTGAAAAGATCTGAAGAATCTGTAACCAACCAAATTTCTCCTGTCATTCGAGATGCCCCAACAACATTTACGCATTTCCACGCACAAGGAGTTGCTGGAGAGCGGTGTGATAAGGTAGAAAATCCGACTTATGTATCCCATATCCTTGGCAGTGCTGCCAGTACTGGGGCGTCCAGGCAAAGTTGGAGAAGACATAGTCAGGCTTGAACAACTGACTACCGTGACGTACTGTAGTTTGTAAGGCAGCATCTGAGCCAACTACGCCACTTGGAACACTACAGACTGTATTTTCAAGCAAAGATATAATATGTGCAGATATTTCAATTTGGCGTCAGGGTACTGAGCTTCCCTTGCTGTCACTGTTGTGTGTGCGTATTAACTGACAGCCTGGACTGTCACCCTGGCAACCTCTCATATTTTGCAGACCTGTCATTTCTAATACATCAGAGCCAGAACAGGCGCAGTAGTCCTCTTGTTGAGGCATTTGTATTTAGTGTACTTCTACTGATATAAGTTTGAGAATAAATGGCATCTACACATCGAGACCTCCATACTCTGAACATAACCACTCTTATACAATAATGTAATTGCATTTGAATTATGTAGCCTAATTCAATATTCATATTATTTTTTATAACTTATCACTTTTAAATCCACATCTGCTTTTCTGAATTCTCAGGCCCTGGTTATGAAGGTCAACAGATGCAGCACTTTCTCAAGATATTTACTTTTCTGGATATTAAGATCTTATCAAAACATTCCAGGAGTTGCTTACGATTTCCTTGGTACATATTAACAGCAAATTCACATCTGAATTTTCTCATGTGCTTTTAGAAATGTGAAGGCATATTTTGTGCTCTAGAAGACAGACTGTTGCCATACATTTTAGAACCAATTTTGAAGTTACAGAAGTTAATTCAAGAGAGCATCCACTATACTGCCCTGCAAAGGCAAAACACCTTACATTTTAATTGAAAATGAGTCATTGAACATTAAAGATCTGCTTTATTGTGTGAACTAATATATTGAGTAAATTTTGTTTTTTTTTTTAGAAAAAAGTTGGTTGTCTTAGCCAGATTTCCAATATTCTGCCTACAATGTAAACACTCAAGTCATTTTTCTCAGTTCTACACTCTGGCTAGTTAAGGTATTTTGCCTTTGTACAGCAGTATAGTTTATGCCGTCACTTCTATCTCTGCACTTACCATGACTGGTATGGTTTGGAGTCAAAGTAGCAGTTGACACTATGCAGCGTTTTTCACATATCCTCATGTCAGGGTTTTAAGTAGTGTTTCACTGTACAGGACATCTTTGGCTAAGTTCTATCCAGTAGCATAGCATCCTGTATTCCACTGCTGGTTTGCTTCTAAAGCCTAAGGCAGCGGTCCTCAAACCCTTCCATGGAGGGCCTAGTGTATGCTGGTTTTTGGTCTTTCCCTTCAATTAGAGCATAATTAGGACCTAGACTGCCAGGTGAGGGGAGATCCTAATCAATTAGTGAGCTACTCCATCAGCCTTGTACAAGGTAAAAGCAAAAGCCTGCATACACTAGGCCCTCCATGGAAGGGTTTGAGGACCCCTGGCATAAGGCCTAGTCGCTCTTTGGATGGGAGAACAACGATGGAGGTTGGAGCTACACATTGGTGGTGGATGAGGTGGGATTCCCCTCTTTACTATGTAAAGCACTTTGGGTCCTTGAAAAGTGCTATATAAGTCCAATAAATTATTTTGTTCTCCACTCTAATACAACCTTAGCTTGTCAAGCTTTGTGCATTTGCTTTTTGTGTCACTGGTTAATAAGCCAAAGCTTTAAGCTAAATTTGAGATTTCAGATTTTTCAGCATCATAATTACTTCCTGACCTTGAGAGACAATATTTCCTCATGTTGTCAAACAAAGGCTTCAATGATTGTATACAGTAAATAAACCGCATAAAATGTCTTCATAACTAAACCAAACAATTACCATAAAATAAAATCTGACAATCCATATTTGTACCTTATAGTTATGGCGTGATTACAAATCAATTTTTTGCGGTGTCTCTCGTCCCAGTTCGATTGCATTCCAGTGCTCAGGTAAGATGTGTTTCATGCAGCCATTATGGGAAGAGACCAGCGTTGGCGGGCGAGCCTGGCAGACATTCGTCAATTAACTGTCTGAGGCTTTCCCTTCAGGGACAGAAAAGGCTTTCATGGCGAAGTCACGTGTGCTAACGGGGAGGCGGGTGAGCAGGCGGGTGGGCACGGTGGTGTTTCTCTGCCCGTTTGGGCGTGTAATGAGCCCCTCTGATGAGCCTGTCTGACAGCATCTGCTTAAAAACAAACTACAAACAGCAAACAGCCAGCCAGGGATGAGAAGTGCAAATGATAGCGCAGGAGTTTGTTTGTGTGTGTGTGTGTGTGTGTGTGTAATGTGCGTGGCTCTTAAGGCAGCAATAAATTCTGTTTTAATGGGGCACCACAGCAGTAGCAAGCACTAGGCAGCCTGTTGTGTTTGATGCCAAATTGGGTAGAATAAACAGATTTGCTGTGCAGCTGGTACAAACTCTCTCTGTCTCTGAGAAAAATTATCACACCTCCCTTTTCTTAATCACTGCTGTTCATTCCTCTTTCCAGACATCCTTTATTAAATTGTGCACACAGACTCCTATGACTGACGTCTGACAGGAGTACATATGAAATGGGATGTGGTGACCAACATACGCATAAACCTCATAAACTTCACATTTGTTAGATCTGAAATCATGACAATCTGATTCTAGAGTAAAACATCTCTCTTATTCTACCCTTTTGCCCAATTTCATTCTCCTTTAAATTATGTTTTGGTGACTGAAACTGACATGCTATTATATTGTGTGTGTGTGTGCGCCCGTGTACAGTACTAACTGGGAATTTATATGACAAAAATAGTGCAATTGCACCACCTTGTGGATACATAGAAACACACACACACTCTCGATTTAAGATAATGACAGAAACAATTGCAACAGTTTTGGTTTTACTCGTTTTTGTTAGAAAGCAGAGAATCCAACAGGAGTGATATGGATTTAAACTGAGGAAAAACTACAGAGCCGAACACAGACTCAGAGCACCAGACAGCAGAGATGTGATTTGATGTAAAAACAGATAGACATTGTTTTTACCACCCTGGTTTGGAAAGTTGACATGTTTACATAATTAAATGCATTATCTATTAATGTTGCCATGATTATTTTACAGTATTCAAAAGTCAAAACATCAAGGAAATAAACTAAACAAAAATCAACAATTAGATCACATCCTCAGGTTCCAGACTCAAGAGAAGGCACCAAAAATGGTAGATATAATTTTTTTTAGTTTCAGTGAAAAGGCTAAAATGTACATTTTGGTGATTAAAGTCATAGTATAAAGTGGTATACCTCCCATTTAGTCTAAAAGACACTGTACTGAGGTTCGCAGTGTATTGGAAATCACTCAATACTTTTGCTTGGCTTGACTAAGCTTGCCTAATACAACACAATCAAAAGAAAAGTTGCAAAAAATAAACTCTGGAACTCCGGGCAGGCTAAAGCCAATGTCAAAATAACTCCAGATTTTGTGCAGTAATAGAATCCATACATAGAAGACGTCAAAATGTCCTTGGTTTAGATGTAGCAGCATACAGTAGTACCACCATCAAACACTTCATTTCTTTAATAATGATTAGAAGGATCGCATCACGTGAATTAATCACAGTTAAAGGGATACTTCACGGTTTAGCATTAAGCTCTGTATCAGTAGAAACCCAGTAGTATTTTCGAATGAACGTGCTTCCATCCCTCATGTCCCCGAGACAAGAGATACCTCTATTGTGTCTGGACAAAATGCCACAGGCGATGCAAGATGATGATTTTTGCATCATCTGAGGCTTCGGTAAAGTATCCCTTTAATAAAGACATCCTAGTTAACTGCATTCACCTGGTCTCACACATAGCTCTCAGGTAGAACATGAGACACCAGGGAACACCAGGGATGTGGTATTCTCCCAATAAGACACTCAATATATTTAGTCCCTCAAAATGTAAAATATAGTGTGGCAGGACTGAATTACCATTCCACAAACACACAGGATGAAAGCAAAAAGTGTTCAGCCTTCCAAATCCAGTGTAGCCAACCATTATTACGTATAGAGATCATTATTATGATCTAAATAACATACAATAGAGCAACATTCATTTGATGGTTCAGTGGTTAGGGAGTCAGACTGGTAGTCAGTAGGTGGCCGGTTTGATTGCTGACTGTGCAAAATGGTGTTGTGTCCTTGGGCAAGTCATTGCCAGGGGAATGTCCCTGTAGTCACAGTTAGTCTCTCTTTATAAGAGGGTCAGCTAAATGACTAAAATGTAGAACAATGGTTTTAGTTTAATGTTATATACAGCTATGTTAAGGCATCATTTTTAAAGCTAAATTAAATATTGCATAGTTTTGTTATAAAATAAATTGCTTAAAATATCTTTGATAAAAATGTTTTACCATAGCACAGTAGTTTGCATGTTATCTGTTAAAAAAAGTTTCAACCCGAGAAAGTACATTTTATGGGCATAGGGAAAATGGAATCCATGTTGCACTTGAATGTTAAAAGCAATTTAAAATGTCTGCTAACTTTAGCCACAATTAGGAACAAAATTTAAACAAGAATGTGCAATTAAACCAAATATGGAGTTCTGATTTTCAGCTACAACCAGAAAGCGATTTGGGTAAAAAGCCTTGCATACATATTGACTTTGCCAGCTTGGTAATTACAATGACCTTTCATTTACTGGCAAAATGCTCTTGACTACTAGGCTACCCAAATGGCTAGCTAGCTAGCTGTGGTTAACATTAGCTAAAGATTTTAAAGGTTATATATAGACAACATAAACATGGATCAAATTTTCTCTTCGCATGCACACTCCCATCTTAGGTGAAATTAAAGTACATTTCTGAAGAAAAATATAATATTGCACAGTTTGCCTATAGACTGATATTAGGTTGGATTTAAAATAGTATAAAACATTGATTTTACAGTGGTTTTCCCATGTACAGTGGCTATGATAAGCCGTTTTACCACTATAATGCATTATTGATTCTTTAGAAAGAGTGTTCAAAATAATTATTATAAAATGACATAGCTTCCAAAACCATGTCCTTATCATTACTTCAGTTGAGGGGAGGCAAAAAAGCCTCCATGACGAGATGAGCTGGATTTACTTTTGCTTCCAAATCTGTGAATACACAAAAAAACATTGACCACCACCATCAAATATCCAGTTATGAAAAGTACTACAATAACAAATAAGCAGAGATATTGTCCATGTTAAACAAATTGGGACAGATATGCCATCCAAGAAACACGTTAGACAAGAAAACCCACCCACCAGTCACAATCAGATTAAAAAAAAAGGTTTGTAGAGACAAGTTATATATGACGTGCTTTCCTAACTTTTTCTTAAGTTTCCTTAAAAATAATGAACATGTGGACCAAATGATTGGAGCTACAAACTAATAAATATGTGGGACGTCTTGTCGATATCATGGCAGTGACTGTGTTTTTCTGCTGAAGTAGTAAATAGCAGATGTGTGTTAATTAAATATTTGAGAAATATACCACAGGTAATGTGGTGAAACATTCTGACTTAGAAATTTGACTATTTATGCATGAGCTCTTAGTGATGTTTAGGCACCATAGGGGTCAATTTCACTGTAACTAAAATAATAATAATAATAATAAATAAAATGAATTAATGTTTGAAAAAGTTTTATACCGACAAGCTGAAGCTCAACTTTCTAAATGGTTCACTGGACGAACATCTTAAAACAAGTCAATACATTATCTTCGTAGATTGTAAATTAATGATGAATTCCTTTTTTCTTAATTTGCTCTTTTTTTAGTTCACTTTTTTATGGGTTTCTGAATATTTTGTATATTCTATGTATAAATTCAGGTAATTTCGCACGGTCATGCTTTTTCTAGGTCAGGTCGCCATTGAAAGTTAGTATAATTTCCTAAATCAGCTTACCTTTTTAAATAAAATAATGAATAATACCCTATGGGTAGTGTATGACGCTTACATGCTAGTGCTGGAGAGAGTTTGTTTCATGCGCTGGGACAGGGAGCTGGAGGACGGGGTTTTGGTCATCTGGTGTTCGGGCGTGGTCACCGGCCCCAGCATGCTCACTGGGGGGACAGAACCAACAACCTGACGGTTAGCTTATTATCTGACACGGTGACATCCTCTTGGTTTCACCCGCCACATATTAACGGGCCAGGAGAGCACGCGTTCCTCGGGACTGCTCACCTTTGTGTTCTGGAGTGTTGTAGCCGTTGTCCTTGGCCCGATGTTCTGGACGGTCCTGCTGCTCGATGGTGAACTGGGTCCAGTAATTGTAAGGAATGCCCAGCAGGCGCTCCATCACCTGGGTACATCAATAGGAAGACGTAAAAAAAAGCAGTGTGGAAACTAATCTGTGCTTTAGGAACGATTCTCAAGTATTAACGTGATAATTAATCAGAGTTTATAAAAATCTGTTGGGTAAACTAGAGGGCAGATGAGCTTCCTTTATGAATATTAAAATACTGTTAGCTGTCAGTCAGGGACTAGGCCGTACCCTGGGCTGTCGGTTTGTGTCCTGTAGGATGGTCATGGGGTCTGGGTCGGGGACAGCGTGTCCCACCAGGGTCGGCCCAAACACTCTGGATAGATTGGTGATGTCCATCTTGGTGTCCAGCACACTCTGAGCCACCCTGAAAAAAAACAAAATAATTTCACAGATGGAGCCCAGGTAGACTTCAAAGCACTGAGAACTTAGGCCTTAAAAAAAGCTCAATCTTTAAATACATTATATAGCAGTGTGTGGATACCCTAGTAGTAATGGAGGAGTTAATTGTCTGGAGCTGTTCATTTGGGTTCGGGTTATGCCCCTTAGTTCCAGTGAGGTTTCATCTTAATGCTACAGGATTACAGAAGTGCTTATGTCAAAGTTACGTCGCACTTCTGAGTCACTTTTCACCTGATAGCTAAGCTACTAGCGAGGTAACTACCGCTGGGTCTGGTAAGAGATCTTGCAACAGAAATTAAAGTGCACTAAGGAATGAGTTTATTACAATAGGCGGGTGACACGCACTACAGTCATGGTCAAAAGTTGAGAATAACACAAGTATTGATTGGTCTCCACAAAGTTGCTGCTTCAGTGTTGATGATGGCAATTTGCATATACCCCAGAACATCATAAAGAGTGATCAGATGAATTGCAATGATGTCCCTCTTTGGCATGAAAATTTACGTAATCCCCAAAATATTATTTCCACTGCATTTCAGCCCTGCCACAAAAGGACCAGCTGCCATCATGTCAGTGATTGTCTCGTTAACACAGGTGAGATTGTTGACGAGGACAAGGCTGGAGATCACTCTGTCATGCTGATTAAGTTAGAATAACAGACTGGAAGCTTTAAAAGGAGGGTGGTGTTTGAAATCATTGTTTTTCTCTGTCAACCATGGTTACCGGCAAGGAAACGCGTGCCGTCGTCATTATTACTTTGCACAAAAAGGGCTTCACAGGGAAGGATGTTGCTGCTAGTAAGATTGCACCTAAATTCAACCATTTATCGCATCATCAAGAACTTCAAAGAGAGAGGTTCAATTGTTGAGAAGAAAGCATCAGGGTGCCCAAGAAAGTCCAGCAAGTGCCAGGACTAGGGATGGACATGATAAATCGACGATCGATTATTGATCATTAAGAAATTCATCGATCACGTTAATTTGTCATCGATTAAATTAATGCAGGTTGCGTTGCGTAGTGTGAGTCTTGAAGCAATGAAAATAATTTCACTGTGTGGCAGCAATTAAACATTTGACCACACGGGGGCAATATTTGACACCATACTCTTACCTGTGACTTTCAGATTTGATTTCAAAAGAAATCATGAAGAGGTCACGTCAAAGTCTGGCATGGGACCATTTTGATTTAAAAACGACTTAATTCACTGCGATGCCGTGTGCGAGTACAACACGGCCACGACTCAGATGATGTACCACTTAAACAAAGTGCATCCGACCCCGGTTGATGTCGGTGTCATCGGTAGGCAAATTTCTCTCACCCTTTTTTCGACTCCGTGCCTTGGATAGTTTTGAGTTAGATCTGACAGGTTTTTTCAAAATGTAAATATTATTATGTTTTTGGTTACATTATTGTTTAACATGATTCATTTTTTTTAATTTATTATTTTGGAACAAACGAGTGTCTCTGGTAAAGATCGCCGGCTCGCAGCTGTAGGTTCCGCTACTTTAGAGCACTACAGCGCATCTTCAAGTTTAGAATAAACGAACGTCCAGTCTAACTGCCACAAGTTGTTCTTCTTGCATTTAAGATCTCATTGAGGAAAAACACTTAATAAAGATTACTCTGGAGCACGCCCAGGTTAGCCCACTGCAGTAGTAAGTGTAGTAAGCTGTGCTTATATATTTTCATTGCATTTTTAATTTATAAAAAGTTAAATAATTCATTTAAATATAAAAATATTAATGATTTATTGATAGACGATCTTTAATTCTCCCAACGATCGACTAAGAAAATTTTATCGAATGCCCATCCCTAACCAGGACCTTCTCCTAACGGTGATTCAGCTGCGGGATCGGGGCACCACCAGTGCAGAGTTTCTACATGTTGTGAATGGAAAACTATTACTTCTGTCAATACTAAATTAATATGTTGTTACTAAGACTTATCTAAAGAACAAATATGAAATTTGAAAAGATTTTATAATTGTACACAGTTTAGCTTAGGTGCAGTGAAATGCTTATTTGTAGATATTTGTTATGAACGTTTAATACACAATGTTCTACATTTAATCTACAAATGTAATAACTACACATTCGAGGAGCCCCACACCGCGTGGCCAAATACCCCCACAGCAACTAAACATCCCAGAGTAAACACTGAAAGACGAGTTCCACACGTTGTATGCCTAGAGCTAGATTGGTCTGCACAGAGCCTTTAACATGCTTGGGATGAATTGTAAAGGCGATTGTGACCCCCAGACCTTATTGTTCAACATTAGTGATTGACCTTACAAACGCTCTTTTGAATGAATGGGCAAAAATTCCAACAGAAACACACTTGCAGTGTACACATACACACTATATCGTTAAAAGTATCTATGGTCTATGGGGCACCATTTTGACCAACTGGTTTAGTAGGTGACATACTGCCCCTGTACTGTCTCTGAGGTAAGCACTGAGGCAGGGGGGTGAAATGGGTGTGCTTTACCTCTTCAGGTGGATGACCAGGTAGGCCAGAGTGTCTCTATTGGGGGGAGGCAGCTCACTGATGGTCTGGAATATCATTGCAAGGCTGTTGTCATCATCCTGGATTTCTGTGAAGAGATAAGAAAACAAAAGTGTCATTCTGATTGTTTGATAAACAATCTATTTACTGTTGACTATTACACAACTTATCAAGGATCGTGTTCTGGACTTCCTACCAGCAGCCTCCATGAAGGCCCGGTTGAGGCGGAAGGTGAGGAGGGGCTCTGGGAGGTTCCTGAGGAAGTCTTTAAGGAGGCCGGTAACACAGTGGATGTCCTCCACCTTCTCCAGAGGAGGGACCCCCCGCCCTCGCACGAACCTCTCCTTCAACTCCTTCACTGTGCGCGCGTCCCCCGACACGCGGTACAGACCAGCCTGAGCGCAGCCCAGAAACACACACAAACATTACTGGAAGGAACATTCATGATTATTACTATCATCTGAAAAAGGGTAGTGTGTTCTGGCCAACATACAATGTTTTTAAGTGGTAAAAAGCTGCTCACCTCTTCTAAACCCCTGAGCTCGACCTCCTTCACACAGTGGACTACAAGGGCTGGGATCATCGGGGAGGACGAAGGGGCGAAGTCTGCAAGGCTGCTCAGCTGCAACGTAGTAGATACCATCCAGATCGATGGAATTAACATGATTGTTCACAAGCCACTGTGGCAGAAATCTGCCAGCCTCTAGCTAGTCCGCTTTTGTAACTACATACTAACATGGAAAGTTTAATATTAAATAAAAACAAGTGATTCGGACCCTAGAATCTGAAGTCATAAATTCTTACCGTCATAAAATGAGACCTTAAATGAAAAAGAAAATGTACTAACTACATTCTTAAAAAGTTTATAATAGCTAAAGTTTTTAATTCATGGTCAATATAGCAGCTAACAGGTATATATGAAAACAACACGTAGACATTTTTAGTGGCCATATATGCCATACCCCTTAGGGCGGTAATGCTGAAATATCTGACTACACAAATGTTATTACCTCTTTGTTCCTGGTGGGGGAGCTGCCTGTAGTACTTGGGTTACAAGGCAGGGGGCATCGGTCACGACACTCTGGGTGTGCCACAAGCCTGCAGGTCTGGCACCTCAGGTAAAGCTTTCCAAACTTGGTCTTCCTCCCACAAGGCACACAGATCTCAGACTTGATCACCTGAGTGAGAAGGACAGGAGGTTACTCACTCTACGTCACTGTTTTCCAGTTCTGTCTCCAGGAACTCTTAGTCAACAGATTCTCTAGCATCCACTCCAGGCAGGTTAGTGTGATACATTACCATCTCCAGAATACAATTTAAAGGAAGCACAGACAAAGTATTGTTTGCATGTACCGTTCTGCCAAGGAACTCGTGCTTTCGAGCCCCCACTTTAGCTCTAGGGGTTTTGGTTGGGGGTGGAGCCTCACTGCGTGGGGTGCTGGGAGCCTCAGAAACAGTATCTGATTGGTCAATGGTAGTAGTTGTGTCTGAACCTTTAGCAGCTGAAAAAACAGTCTAAATTACAGAGATGACAAAGCAGTACTAATACAGCAGGGAACTATTGTCTTTTTGAAAACTAGTGCCAGTTCATGAACCTGACAAGAACTGATGTTCAGACAAGAAATAAGAGAAAACAATTCAAAAAGCGAGAGCAATCTATTATAAAAATCTTATTTCAACTTTTGAATAAATGCCCTGGTGGAAGACAGTTGTTATCTCCTTAGTGGCGGCTCACCGGTGGTCCTCCGGTTGCGAGTCCAGTAGCCAGGCACCGTCTCGATGGTGGACACTGCTTCCACGGCTCCTCCGTTGACCGGTACAGTGATGATGGTCTTGGTCACTATAGAATCGTTTATCTGCAGACATTGGTGCAAACTTTGTGACTCACAGGAAAGTCAAGAAAAAAAGCAACACAACTGCCAAAACTAGGCAACACTATACCGTACTAACGCAAAGGCATTGAGTGAGACCGAGTAGGAACAGTGAACAGAGCATGCTGCAGGATGTATAAAACGTGACAGTACCCTCTCTGATGTGCGGCCAGCCGAGCGCGGTTTCTTCACAGCCTGCGGCGGTGGCTCAGCAAGGATTCTGGAGGAACGCTTAAGTAGCAAGCGGAAAAGTTATTGTAAATAGCTTGGAATAGTTGACTACAGATCTACATCAAATAAATTATAACAGTTATGTGCTTTAACCAATGTGGATCTGCCAGGATGTAAACAAGTAACTGCCAGGATGTAAACAAGTAACTGCCAGGATGTAAACAAGTAATTGCCAGGATGTAAACAAGTAACTGCCAGCATCTAAACAAGTAACTGCCAGGATCTAAACAAGTAACTGCCAGGCTCACTCACCCTTTTCTGTCGCTTCCTCAGTCGCACAGTCCTCATAGCTGAAGAGTCCCAGTCCTAAAAGCCATACAGAACAATGACAACTGTGCAATTACTATTCATACCAACACCAGACACCATCTATAATACATGTGTTACAGGTAGTGTATACTGTCTAGTGTAGCTATATCTATGCTGTTTTAGGGCCCCATTCTTATTATTTTATCTTGGTGTTTCTGCTGATAATCTTGGAAGTAAACAATGTGAAGTAATTCTACTTACCAGAGAATCATCAGTTTTGTCATAGCTAATGTCTGACAACAGGGAAGCAGATTCATCTATTGTGGTTAACCTGATGATTAGAAATAATAGACTTAAACTAGGCAGGCATTTCTCACAACATCCAATACAATGTATGTTTAAATGAACACAGCCCTGACATCATTCAGCTTGACGGCTGTACCTGTGGCTGGTGTTAGGGTTGTTCCTGGAGGCCTGCGCAGCCTGAGAGTGGGCGCTGAGGAAGGCCAGGGCCGAGCGTTGCTCCTCGCTCAGGTGGAGGCTGGTGCTGGAGCCGTCAGCCACTAGCAGATCCCGGATCAGCTGGATCTGGCGCTCCTACACACAAAAGCGTAGAAAATTACACAAACACATTGGCATCATTTCTCAAATTGTGGAAATGGGGAATTCTGTACATATTACTAGTTACTAATTACTAATTAATGTAGACCAATGTTGTCCCAAATGACAGTAACCTGACAGGCTGTTGTAATTGAATTGACTGGTAATAAAAAGGTTTAATGAAATTAAATGACAAAAATGTTATTAAGAACAACATGCCTCTCTGACATGTAGGTTAAAGGAATTCCAAATTCATGACTACTTGAAATGTTCACGTGGTTTTTATTTTTACTTGAAGCTACACAGCTGTTCCTACTAGAACAGGCACAACAAATTATTGTTCATAAATGTGTATACCAACCAATTTCTCATAGTCAGCCTCGGCCCGCTGGCGCCGTCTGATCTCCACATCCACCTGGTTCCGGGCGTGCTTCAGTTTAACCTCCAGAGATCCCCTCTCTGTCTCAGTTTTGGTCAGCACCTCCTTGCAGGCACCTAGCTCTTCCTCTCGCTCCAGCCACTTCCGCCTGCAGTTCTCAAAGTTCCGAGCCATCTGGATGAACTCTAAACAGAGCGGGTATTTATTGGTTCAAATGTTAGTTTTACACTTTATGTTTGTTTAATCAATTCTCCCAATTTTGTTGCTGTTCATGTGTGGACAGTGAGCATGAATACCAGAAATGTATTTTAGGTTGATCACTCTGCAAGGGTTCTATTGGTTAATCTCGATCTACTGGCACCCACTCCTATTCATTTGGTTGGTTCAAGCATCTTGTGTAAGGGCAGTGGACTTTCTATCATCAGTGATTTTCTTAGTTCTTCCCGTTGTCATAAAAGCATGAGATTTAAGATATTAATCATCAGACAGTGAGTCTTTAGTTCTGAAAACAAGTAATCCCTGATGCAATGCAAGTATAAGTACTGATCTCAAACGTTCACCACTACAGTATACCAGAGGAGTAATTATTCATTTAACTTACGTGGTTCAATGCCCTCATTGAGGATCTCCGAGTGCGCATGTAGACTGTGAAACTGGTTGTGCAGGCTTTGCACAGTAGAGTCCATGTCCTGATAAAACCAACAAACAAACCAAATGATATGGCGAGGAAAGATTGAAACACGGAACAAAAACTCAGCAGGGGAGTTTTTCTAGTTGTCTACTGTAGCTATGAAGATTATTTTACCTTACTCTTCTGTGACAATATCCTGTAGCTGGTTGTTTTGAGGTTAGCACGTTAAGAAAATGTATCGACTATATATACAGTACATGCCTGCGTAAACTATGTATTTAATTTACATAGACCCATCTTCATTGTTAAGCAGGTTAACTACAGTAGATAGCAAACGTTCATCTACTAGTCTTCAGAAAACAACACTGGACAGAAAAATATACTTACGTGCTTCGGTCGTTCTTAGGACACGGACCTGCTGCCAAAATGCAACTTCTATTTAAAGGTGTGATTAGAAATAAGTAAGCGGACTACGGACGATATTTCCTTTATCAACAACCTTCCTACAAATGCGTGTACTATTTCAAAAACCAGGCGCGGAGGAAAAAAGCATTTCTTCGGGACTGGTTTTCTGATACTGCAGAATGCTCCTATTTTCAACTGACCGCCACCAGGCAAATGGGAGTGGTACTACAACCACAATAAGCCAAATCCAGGGAAAACACAACAGCATTTTTCATATGGGGGAAAAAACTAAGAATACATGAAGAACATTTGACATGTTACATTTGTCATGGCTTTTAGGTGTAAGACACAGGTGAGATGTAGGTTAGAAGGCCTCCTCAATTTCAGGCATGTAGTCAATCCCTGCTGCCTGTCCTCTTTTAGCTGGTCTGGTACACATGGGAGACACACGGCAGCATCATTAATCAGCTCATGCTGACGTATCTGGGTCCTACATCAGATTTACAAAGGGAAACACATTGAAACAGCTAAGGGGAACACACAGTAACATACAAATGCCCACTGCTACACATGACATTCCGGCAAAGGTCCGCATGGAGAGGAGATATGCACAATCATGTTTAGACAATTTAGTGTTGTACACAAAAGGTTGGATGACAGGCAAACAGGCATACACCCTCAGGTGCACACCAACAAAACCTACCAGCATATGATTGCGCTCACTCCTAATTGGCTTCTTTTTCTTCCAGTACTCTAGGTACATTAGACTTGATTTGAGATAAATGGACCTGTCAGTCAATAACAGCGACTCTCTGTCTTTATCTATTATTTACAGAAAGAGGCCCTTTGCATGGCTGTGGAAATATTTCTCTTGTCAAGCTTCATTCACTGCCGTCTCTCTCTCTCTCCCTCTCTCTCTCTCTCTCTCTCTCTCTCTCTCTCTCTCTCTCTCTCTCTCTCTCTCTCTCTCTCTCTCTCTCTCTCTCTCTCTCTCTCTTTCTCTCTCTCTCTCTCTCTCTCTCTCTCTTCTCTATCGCACTTTCACTCATCCCCCATATAAGCAATCTACTTTGTCTTGTATACTCTGTTAGAAGTTTGCACTGAGTTTCACCTAAAAAGATTTGGTCTCTTTGCATTTCAAACTCTTTTTAGTTCCATGTAAATATATTTTGAAATGCAAAGAGAATATCAAAAGAATATTCATTACCAAAAAACCTAGGCATTTTGAGAAATAGGCCGACAACCCCTTTATAATAACTGCTTACGTCATATTTCACAGATTTATGCGAAAACAAACCACTTCTTCTGGTGAAACTAAAAATATTTTGAAATGCACAGAGAGTATATAAAGACATTTAATTACCAAAAAAACTAGAAAAGGCATTGTGAGAAATAGACCAACACCTACTGTATACACTATTAAACTTGAACCCCTTAAAATTTTATTAATTGTGTCCTAAACTATGCCTGAAATCCCTTAAGATGAATTTAGGGGTCCTTAATACAAAATTAAACCCCTTCATTGGTCTGTTAATTTGAAAGGTCACATTTATACAATTGAAAAATGTATGATTAAGGGGTAGTTTTAATAGTTTTTACATAAATTAATGGATTTTACCGTTATTTTACCACATGTATGCACATTACCCATTAATTTACACCCTAATTCTGACTAATACCCAATAAACCACTTTAATTACCACCTTAATTACTGTAAATTGGTATATTAATTAATTACATTTTATATTATATTATTGGTATATTAATTACATTTTATATTATATTATTGGTATATTAATTACATTTTATATTATATAAATTGGTATATTAATTACATTTTATATTATATACATTGGTATATTAATTACATTTTATATTATATAAATTGGTATATTAATTACATTTTATATTATATTATTGGTATATTAATTACATTATATATTATATAAATTGGTATATTAATTACATTTTATATTATATACATTGGTATATTAATTTCATTTTATATTATATAAATTGGTATATTAATTACATTTTATATTATATCAATTGGTATATTAATTATATTTTATATTATATAAATTGGTATATTAATTACATTTCATATTATAAAAATTTGTATATTAATTACATTTCATAGTGAAAATTAAGGGGCTTTGTTTTATAGTGATAAAAACAGCATATATTTCACAGATTTATACTAAAACACACCACTTCCTGTGCTCTTTGCCATGATAACATTACCTTAATCTAGAGGCATTCTTTGTACACACACTACTCAATCCACTGTAGCACTTTAAAGTGTTGATAGGATACATTTACTTAACAAAGTATGTTGTAGACCTCAATAGTTATGCTCTTACAATTTCTTTTCCAAAATGTAGGGTTTTTTTAAGCTCAATTTGCTATTGAATTTGTTAATATTAGAAAGCTAGTTAGGGCTCTGAAGGCTAGCTAGCAGGCTAGTTTAGTAGCAATTTTGATAGCTGATCTGTAACTAAATTCATGAGGTATTTTCTTTCAAGTTGATAGAAAAGGTAATTGAAACCAATAGTCACGAGGTCCAAGGTCAAGGAGGTTGCTGAAAAAAAAACATGAAACCACATTGTTGAACAAAAACAAAAAAGGCACAACTGAAAAACCTACCTAGAGAAACCACAATCTTTCTGGGAAATGGACAGATGAAATCAAAATAGAGCTCTTTGGCAATGCAGACCAGCAATTTGTTAATAGGTGACGAAATGAAGCTTATAGGGAAAATAACACCCTATCTACAATTAAATGTGGTGGAATATCTGTAATGATTGGGGCTGCTTTGCTGCTTATAGTACTGGAGGCCTTAAACGTATTAAAAGAATCATGAAATGAGAGAATTACCAAGGCATTTTGCTGTGAAATGTGACCCAGTGTCAGAAAACTAGGTATGAGTTGAAGATCATAGGTCATCCAGCATGACAGCTATCCAAAGCACACATCTGAGCTCAAAAGAATGGTTGAAGACAACATAATTTTTTAAACTGGCAACTTTGGCAAGGAAAGAATCCCGTTCTCAATTTGATTGAAAACTTTGGAAAAAGCAAAAATTTGCCTGTGGAAAAAAGGAATCCAGCAAACATTCAAGTACTTGAACAAATACTGTTGAAGAGTGGGAGAAACTACCAGCAGGCAGGTGCAGGAAGCTTATAGATAGATTATAGATTACTAAGGGCTGTGAAACCAAATATTACGTAAGGGTGTCTTTAATGCTGTTCAGGCATATTTTAAGTTTCTTCTGTGACATCACTACATAATAGTACGTAACTTGAAAAGGCATATTTCTATGTTGAATACTTTTGCATATCCTATTAAAATATTCTTATAATACCAAGTAGGTTAATTTTTGTACATAACACACAAAATATTCAAGAGTGACAATAATGTTGACCGGATCAATATCTGTTCATATTATTGTTAAATGCTACATACCTTTTCACACCAATCAATCCTGTAACCTGTACGTCATGTCTGGACAAATACAGGGTGCCTGAAATCACTAGGCTAGCAGCATAAGTGTGGATGCAATGTATTATGGGATTAGACTGAAATGGATCATGGGATAAGACTGAAACCTGAAACTATCTGGAACCCATAAAGTTGAACTGAATAAATGTTTACAGTTGGAGAAAAAACCTTAAAGTGCTAAAACAATACCAAAGTAATAGACTACTACACAGTTTAATTTTAAGTGTTGACTTCCTTTGCAAAAAAATTATTATTGCGTACGAGCGGTGGAACATTGCAAATATATTTTAGGTGCGTCCTAAGGGATGATAAATAAGGTTTGGGATCCAGTTCCCTGAATCAGTATGGTAAAAGGCGCCTACGCTGTGTTACAAATCAGTATTCAGAAACGTGAGTACATGTGAAACTGTAAAATGGAGGGAAACACCTTGTGGGGCCAATCTCTATTTGAGAAGCACCATCTATCTTATGGGGTGATAGGCAATGTACAGTATGAATATAACTAAATTAATGTTATTGTGTGGGTTTTAGTTTTATTCAATTTCCTATAAAGTCTGAGTGGGTCAGTATGTTTTATGTACGGTCTATGGATCCACTTTACCGGGATGTCTGCCAGATAGCAGAAGGAGCCATGCCAAACTAGGACCAACGCCACTGACCACACAGCAAAGAGTAAGTCATACAGAGCTACTGTGAGCCGCCTGAGCTCTCATTGTGTTGATACGATAAAAAGTTTGTGTGAGTTTTGTCATGTCATATGTGTTATTATTTTGGCTGAGGTGTAATGATGCTATTTTATGATAAATATACAGTAGTCTAATAAAAAACCTGAACTAGCCCACCTGAGTCACTTGACTAATCGACAAGTCCTCGATAAAACTCTTCTGGCTGTACCTGGTGGGGCATCTGAAGGTACACCGCCCATTGTATTAAGGTCACATTGTTTATAGTGTTCAATTCAGTGCTGTTTGGATCCAGTAACAATGCTTTTTGGTGACATACAGTCACCGGCCACTGCATCGGTACACCTGTTCAATATGATGTTGGCAGAGTACAGAGGAAAACTTAAAATCTATGCTAATTGTCTATGCCACAGTTTCAAACCGATTTCATGGAGGGCCGAGTGTCTGCAGGTTTTAGGTTCTACCTTGTATTGGATTGATTAGGTCACTATTTGGTTAGTATCTCACCTCACCTGGTTGTCTAGGTCTAATTGGGCACAAGTTGAAAGTAAACAAAAAACCAGCACACACTAGGCCCTCTGTGGAATCGGTTTGACACCTGTGTTATGCCATGGTACAAGTAATCACCCCCACACAGCTTATTTTTCAGTACCAAACTGCATCCTTGATGTAGGATTAAACTTAATTTATTGAACACCATGCCAAATCCTGTTAGTATCAGCAGTATGGATAGAGCCAATGGGGACAAATGTCTTATAGTGGCCTATCTGTGAATGGGATGTGTTTAGCTCCCTGGTCCCCAGACCTTGCTGATATGATGAATGGTCCGGTCTCTTTATGGTATTTTTTCTCCACAAAATGTTGTCGTCCTCAGCAAAGTTGAGCGGGCTAAAAACACAGTTTTACATTACTATCAGTGAAACTGGCTTGCGGATACATTGTGCTGAGTACAAGGATTCAACTTTCCTATGGCACCAAGAGAAGAACGGTAATGGATCTACAACTAGACTCAAGGGAACCACTTAATCCACACGTATCCACTTAGTAGGAAGTGATGCCTGCGTAGACCCCCCAGTACATTTTACATCCTGTAGATAGGTGAGAGCTCTGTGTCCGCACAGCCTGCAGCACAACATAAATTGTTATTCACTCTGGATCACAGTGTCTGCTAAGTGAAAACAAAAGTTTAAAAAAAACTTTTATCAGTTAAGCCCCCAAATAGTGCAGTTATCTAACACTACAT
Source organism: Umbra pygmaea (assembly GCA_016801145.1). NCBI lineage: Eukaryota > Metazoa > Chordata > Actinopteri > Esociformes > Umbridae > Umbra > Umbra pygmaea. Next base: position 42,502 of record JACXGM010000417.1, on the reverse strand, counting down.
AGCAATGAGGCTGGTCATCGGGAACTGAGCTGCAACGTTGGTCATGTCATGTTTACTGTGCTTGGGAGTCCCATACAAGACAGTGCAAATTGTCTCAGCACAGTCCAGGTTAGCGGGAATCCTTGTAGCGGGCGCAGCACCTGCAATGGTCACTTGTGGGCTTTAGCCAGGGAAGCGGACTTCATTATGTGTGTCGATTCCATCCTGGGTAATTTGCTCAACTTGTTGTAAACTTGTGACATCTGAGTACTTCCCTTAATAGTGGATTTACCCCAAATTCTTCCCAAGTGGAATGCCCCATCAGTAATAACAATTTGTTAGCCACATCTGAGATTTTGACTGTATAAATACAGGCCTTGATTGTGTGTATTGTATGTGGAGATGTAAAAAGTGTGTTTGTCTTGTGTGTACAAAAGGGTATGTAGTGGAGTGGCATCACATGAATTTAATTACAAGGAGAAGGCCTAAAGTGGTTCCTGGCAGATGATTCCTTTTCCATATCTCTAATAGCTAAAACAATATCAGCAACTACAACGATAACAACACGCAAGGTGGTTTCTCATCAAGCTGCTGCATTGACTTTGCCTGCAAAACTGAGCAAAAACTACTTATTTTAGTGACAAAAAAAGCATGGAGAAAAACGCTATAACTACAACATTGTTTTACTCAACGTTCTTATTAACACATTACTTAGTGTCAATGTTGCTTGGATTTTAAATGAGAACATTCAAACTAAGTTAAAGACAGAACAATTTTATTATTTTAATATTTCATTTTTTTGTGCTTAAAAGAAATTAACCTTGTAGGATTTCTTTTTCGAAAGGATAAGGCCATAATAGCACTCAAGAGATTAACGTACTTTGAAGCCATGGGGATTCAGAAAACTTTAGCATTTGTGTAGCAATGTCTTTCTTTAATACTCTCTCCTGAAAAAGTTTGTGCAAAAAGCATGGCAAAGATGGAGCATATTAATCCAGTACACCATTATATGTAAAAGACAAAACTGCATTCAGTATCCCACAATTTTTCATCACCAAAACAAATAGCTAAGGATGCGTTTTGAGGTTTCCGGTCTGCCAACCAAACACAGCCTCAGGAGCTCATGGTGGCGATGGGTATGACAATAACAAGGATGATGGTGATGGCAGTGAAAATCACCGCCGCCAGTTTGCAGGCTTTGGCTCTGCGCTGGTCGGCCTCTTTACGTCGCAACAGGGTGTTGTAACCTGGTGTGTAGATGTCTTCCATCCAGTACTCTAGGTTGTTGGGGTTCAGAGATTCCTGAACCTACAAAAAAAACACAATCCATCAGAAAGCCATGGCCTGTAACACCTTTCTTGATGCATTTGGATGCAGTTACACTTTTGTTTAACTAAAATGTGTTTTTATGCAGTTACACTTTTATTTTGTTATTATAATGTAGGGTAGAACATGTCATGTGCAAATATTAACCGTTTATAATTGTTTAAATTACATATTTTTTATTTTTTTTATTTAACCTTTATTTAACCAGGTAAGTTGACTAAGAACAATTTCTTATTTACAGCAACGACCTGTGAGCAATTAGGGTAAAGTGTCTTGCCCAAGGACACAATGACATTTGGCTCAGTTGGGAATTGAACTGGCAACCTTCTGACTACAAGTCTGACTCCCTACCCACTGAGCCATCTGCGCACCAAATAATCTTGATCAAATAACATGTATTTTCAGTCTTTTTAAAGAGTTTCTGCATCCAAATACACATCACGGCACAATGAGAAATTATAATTGCTCATATACTTCTAGAAATCGACTTTTCCTCTTGGAAAGCATGGATATTAAAATGTTGGCTGCTGGCCAGAGGAAGCATGGGAAGAGATTTATTGTTTAGTACAGTGTTGGGGTATACCTATGTAACGATCTCCATACATATTGTCCATGTTCGATGTATTGTGTTTATTTTGAGTTGCTCCCCTCTGTGTCCTTGTTTAGGTTTCTACCCTGTGTGTTTTGTTTTGGTTCAGGTTCCTGCTTCTCCATTCACATGACCAGATCACATGTTTTGTGTAACCTTTAGATCATCAATATTCTCTCAATAAGTTCTCAGATGTTTTCAATTTACCCTCAATTGTATTTAGTTTGTGTGTTTGAGTCAATTCCCTATCGGTCATTGTTTCCCACGTCAAGTCGGTGTGCATGTTATATTCTTTGTGTATAGGATATTTTCATGTTTGCCCCTCATGGCAGTATTTTGTTTTTTACAAATAAAACACCTTTTCTTTACAACCTTTCACATTTGTCTTAACCTTCCACATAGCGCACCACTGTTATCTGTGACAGCCTCTGTATCATGTTGCACTGAGACATTCCTCAAGCTGAATTGAAAGTGCTGAGCTCGTATTCTTCTAATTATTTGACTTGAAAAAAAGAAGGTTGGGGGCTTAATACCCGGGACCTTATTGGGCGAGGTTATGTAGTGAATGTGCCAAACTCTTCACAGACAAAGGGAGCTGCGCAAACATCTGACCAATCACAGCACTTGAACCTCCAGTCGAAACAAAAAAGCGAGAAAACAAATACCTGCGCACTAACCTGTGCCAAAATCCCCCTGGTCAACACATAACCCCCAAAGCGTACACTCAAGCCTAGATGTTATATCTGCGGCACGTGTCACCATGCATACAATTTTGCCTGGAAGCATAGATGAACCTTTGCCAAAAGGTTAAAAAACTCCAAATGTACCTGCAGGTCCAGTGGAGATATTCTGGCCTCTCTCTCCTCAACGGTCCAGACTGAGGCTCCTCCTCTCCCCTCAGCTAATCGGTGGTCAGAGGGCAGCCCCGAGGACAGCACAGGGTTGGTCAACCCGCCCCCCTTTTGACGGAAGAGAGAGGAACTGAACATCTGCTCCACTATGTTGGACGGTTTCCTTGAGAGGAGACGGTGACTCTGAGCCGAGTCGTTTGATGAGTCTACCTGCATGAGGGGGTTACGGTCAGAGATATGACAGATTGAACGCAACGAAGGACATGAAAGACAAGATTACAGTGGAGTATGTGAAATAATTACAATAAAGTCTTTGATTGTGAAAGAGCCATGGGACGTGTTAATTGGCAATGTTACCACTGACTAGACCAGCCCTGTTTTTAAAATAACTAACTCGCTTACTACTACTGAGGTGTTTGATTGATTCACCCACCCATTCATGCGCAGGAAGATGCTGTTTTTTGCACCAACACGTACAGTAATATAGGCCAAGACCAACTCTTGTTGTGCAGAAGGGCCAGCCATGTTTAAGTTTGTATACATTATAAGGCCTTAATGCATGAACTTCTAAACTAAATTACCTCAAAAGTAAATTGGAAAATTAGCAGTTATCGATCACAATACTTGAGATCATTCCGAAATAGGGAAAAGTAAAAGGTAAAATTGCAGTTAAAAGTTACCCAGCACATCATGTTTATTACTATTCCTGTACCAGATAATGTGTTACTATATTTCTTCCTTGTTCTATAGGTCTGACACAAGTAGATTCAGGGTCATTTTGTAAAGTTATGTCAAATAATATTTTAGCAATATTAAACTTACTGTAACCAAAGGAAAGATTAGGAAGAAATATAACCTTTTTACAAATGTAAAAAGTGGCTGTGGAATCTGATTTTGTGGCTATAAATCCCTAGAATCTAGTGGAGACTACTTGACCAGGCTTTATCCAAACACCAAAATACAATAATACTGAACTAATAACTGCCTTAACAATTAAAGGAAATCCCCCACCCCACAAACACTTTTTCACATGCAAACTTGAAATTGATCCAAAAATTTGGAAAATGTCCTAAATAATTCATGGACACACACAGCACACACACAAACACCATGTGTGAAACACACACCAACATTGACTGTGGAGTACTGTAGTGTACCTGTACTTTATCCACGGGTTGTTCCTTGACATCTTTACTTCTCGAAAATGACACAGTCCAATCCCGCGCAGACAAGTTGGAGACAACGCTCGGCCGCTTAGAGTCTATGGCGCTCTTGTCCTCGGGCTTGGCGGAGGCCCGCCGAGAGAGCACCCCCTTCTTCCCCTCTTTGGTGTCGTTCAGATCTTCATTAGCCTCCGTCTTTACTTGGCTACTTTCCCAGCGGTTCCAGTCCAGGCTTCCAAACGAATGCCCGGACACCGACAGTGGCTGGGGCTCGGAGGAACCAAAAGACCCCGGGGTAGCTGGGTGGCTGAGGCTACCCAGGGAAGACCCACCGCCACAAGGGGGCCCCAGCCACCTCCCGTCCCCTCTACCTCCACCCTCTCCCCCCGCAACTTGCTGCTGCATCTTCTCATCCAGCCGCTGGAGGAAAGCGAGCACCTGGGAGATTTCGGCCTTGACCTCTGACAGGGACTCCAGACGCTGCTCAATGTGCCCCATCCTGAGCAGAAGTTTGCACACGCTGGCCTTGAGGCCGCCATCGTCGCTGCCGTCCAGCGAGTGGAAGAGTCTCTGGAGCTGGCCAAGGCGACCGCGGCGTGCCTCTGGGGTGTCTTGGGCTGCTGACAGGCCCCCATCCTGAGAGTGGAGAACCCCAGTGGAACCGCACATGCTCATGTCATCCAGAAAGCGAAAGATGGCACTGATATCATCCTCGCCCATCATGTCAGGGTCATCCATCGAGGTCATGAAGGAAAGCCGGTCGGCGTGAACCAGACTCCGCAGGCGCCGTGGGTCTGGCACGCCATCCGTCTGGGTGCCGGTGCTGCAAGACTTTAAGCCCACTCCTCCAGCACCGGTGCCTGGGCTCCGGTCCCATCCTGGGTTGTTGTTGGTGGGGCTGGGGGTGAGTCTCCTCTGAAGAGAGCTTTCAAGGCCTTTCAAGCCTGGCACTCTGTCATCCAAACTGAGGCTCTTGTCAGTACACACTGGCTTCTGTGCACTGGGTGGATGTAGGTGGACGGGGGACCATTCAGGAATATTACACCTTGGGCCGAAATACGTTGAGTCCTGGAGGTCGTCCAGACTTTCATGTTTAGCCCGACGCTCTGGCGAAGGCCGAAGAGTCGTGGGGGAAGGATATGGGTTAGAGAGTAGCTCGACGCTGCGGTTAGAAAACAATTCCTTCTTCGCTCGTCCTCCTACTCCTCTTGGAGTCTGTGACTCAGTGCTGATGGTGACCTGACAAACAAGTTGTGACTGGTTGTGGAAGTCCTTCTTAAAGATGTCTCTCTTCTCCAGGCAGGAATGAAGCTCAGAGCCCGGCTGCGATCCGGGCTGCGATCCAGGCTCAGACCCTGGGTCCCTGGGTGCGGAGTCCCCACTCAAGGAGTCCTTGGAGGACTCACTGTCCGTCTCCAGAGGGAGGTAGATGGTCTGCATGGCCTGGCCCGAGATACTGCCGCTTCCCGCAAACAGCGGGGTGTTGTGCTGCCAGTCAAAAGACACGGCCCTGGCCCGTGCCGGAGGGGATGAAGGGACCAGAGAGAGGGGGTCGGGCGGGAGACTGGAACGCTTGCGGAATGAGTAATTCGATTTGGGCCAAAGCAAACTTGAGTCGATAGGACCTGAGAGGGTCTGAGAGTCTGATAGCGTACGCACCCTTTCACGCCTGCTGAAACTCGCCTCGTCAGCAGTGGGCAAGGATCCTTTCGAAGAGGGCCCTGGGGGTTGGCTGACGTCAAGTGTGGGCTGGGCATTCATTGGCTGGGCGTGCTGGGCTTCGGTAGCCCCACCCGTCATTTGAATGAGGTTAAATATGGTGACGATGTCAGCTGCCACGCCTATCGGGGATGTCCCCAGGCCCTTAGGGGTGACCCTGTCTCTGAAGAGGGTGGCAGGGAAACAGGGGTCGCTGCACGCTGCGGTAAACAGCAAGCTCCTGAGCTCCATTAGGTGCTGCAAGTCAAAGCGGGTGCTGACCATCCGACAGAGGTCCTGGAATGAGAGCCAGTGGCGCATGGCGGCCAGCTCTTCCAGAATCCCCAAAAGAACAAGGGGGTATTCCTGCTGAAGACTGGCCATGTTCCAATATCACCTTCAAACAACATCAACAGGGAATGTGAGAGGGATCAAAGCGGTCAGAAATAGCTTTTAGAACAACTTATATTTTACAACTAATATATTATAGATTGAATACCTGTAAGTTATAAACAAGTAGGAAAATATCTATTATAAAAATAAAAAACAGGATCATTTTTATTATAATGAAACAACATACATGGTTTTAAGATTACGTTATTCGTTCGAACCAAAAAAAAGGTGTGCCATGGTGTTCAACAAGGTAAAATTCGTTATTCCACCGAATAACTGTATGCGACCTTATTCTAAACCTTAAAATAACTGACCATGAAGCTGTGACGGGGAAACACTGGATACCCTGTAGAGACTTTGCTGAGGGAGAAGCCAATGAACTTGGATTGAACCAGATCGAAAATATAGCTGCCTAGACAAATAGCGGTGAGTTTCAAGTGCATTTATATACATATTTTTTAAACATCAAATATACAATAGGATCGACTTTATCTGTATGAATTTAATGTAGTATATTTTCCTAGAACATCTCAAATTCACTTAATCCGAAAAGCAGTAAGCTATACGTGAAACCAATTCGTCTATAACTTTACAAACGATCGCCACTCGCTTGTGGGAAGGTTACTGTAGTCTTTTATAACAATAATTCAACTGTCCGCGTTTAAAATAACGGACACAGTAAAGACGGACTACATACCTGTTATCCCTGGGACGTTGGATTTCAACAGCCGCGCTTCAGCACGTTAGACGAAAAACATTGACTTCAAGGTGTTCCAAACGACCTCAACCTACTTCTCTGCAGATTTATAAAATAAAAAATAATCCCGCTGAAGAAGGATTCAGTCCACCGCAAAGTTTATTCTCTTCTGCCTGGATCGGCTTTGTTAAAAAGGGGAGCTAAGCGATCAGGCTGAGAGGAGACAATTAGAAACCAGGTCATCTTCGCACAGTCCCTCCAGTCCCTCGGGGAACCACAAAAAAAGCAACCAGTCAACTAAACATGATCTCCCGAATAGAATAACTTCATCACACCTGAAATGGAAATGAACCTATAAAATAGGTTTAGGTTAATCATAACCTTCTATATTATAATCAAGTTTGGGATGGTGTATGTGAGTGAGCTTTTCCTTGTCAGATGATAAGTGTTGTGTAAAAGAGAAAAGAGATTAAAAATGGATGCTTTTATAACTTATGCTCCTGAACCGTTATAATGACACAGGGCCGGCAATACAATTTTTGGGGCCCTCTTTGAGATTTAAATTAGGGCCCCTAGGTAAAATTTGCTCATAGGACTTTTAGTTATTGAAAAGTGGTCCCCAGGCAGATCTTCCTTGGAGGCAGAAATTATTTGATTGGTTAATTCATAACAGAGGGCGGACCTCTCACATTATGTTTAATTTTGATTATTAATTACAATTATTAGTAGTAGTTAGTAAATAGTTTTATAGTAGTACATATAAAGATAAGGATGTGACACATTTCTGCACTGTCCAATAATAATTGTAGCCTTTTTTGTATGCTGTTCAAACACAAATTCATTGCAGAGGGGATTAAAAATGTGATGAAGAGATATGAACAAGAATAACATTTGGATAAAATGGAAGGTTTTGAGTGTTTTTGAGAATTCTATCACATATAAACAGAAAAAATACAAACATTTTAATTCAGTCTGAGTGAGAATGAGAATGGCTATAACAAATAACGTGGGCCACCATGTGTGTCAAATCAGTATTTGGACATTATTATTACAATTAAAAATACCATTACATTAAAATAGTTTGACACGGCTAGTTAAAGGACATACTGTATGAGAAGATACCACCAAATGAACTTGCAACTATTTATATTTAAAGCTCTGCAAATTTATTAAGAGATCACTAATGTAATCAAGAGGAGGATGGATGGTCTCAAGCTATCAAACAAAGCTGAGCTAGTGGGCGTGGCGTAGTAGGCTAAGTTGCTGCATTGCAGGACAGTCTACATCATGATAGTCAGTGGTTCGATCCTGACTATGGGTTCTCTGGCTTTTCCTGGACCTCCTGTGCGAGGCATCGCAAATTGACATAGCACTGCCCGGGATTTGGGTTAGATAAATCAGATTATCTATCCTGCCATGTTGCTCTCCAGCAACTCATGTCCAGATCAGGTGCCTTTAAATTCAATTGCGGAAATATAGTTGGTGAACATAATCATCCCGTGCATGATCTGACTAAAAGCTTCCGTGTTGGATGAGTAGTGCGAAAACAATCTGCGGCTGGGCGACATATGGTTGGATGAACCATGTGCGCGTTCCTATCCATCCTACAGATCTGTCCAACGTGTTGTGGAGCTGCTGACAAGGCAGGATTAATGGAAATTGGGAAGGGAGTAAAATGGGAAGACCTGCTATACTTTTTTAGCAGGAGGGGCATAAAGTCACCCAACATCAATGTCAAGGACTGGTAGAGAGCATGTCAAGATGCATGAAAACCAATTAATACAATTATTATTATTCCTTCAAATATTGATTTCAACACATCGTGTTATTTAAAAATGAATATGAACACATTTTCTTTGCATTATTTGTAGACTGGCAAACACTGCATCATTTTTGTTAGTTTGTAAGTAAATGCTCTGAATGACAATATTTTTATTTGGAATTGGGGAGAAATGTTGTCAGACGTTTATGGAATACTGTAAAAAAAAATGTAAATTTTACCAAAACACATACCTATCAATATTAAAACCAAAGACACTGATGATTTGGCAGTGGTGTGTTCTTTTTTTCCAGAGCTGTATGTAGACATTTGGCCCAGGGCCCCTAAAGGACAAAGTGTTGGGCCGGCCCTGTCTTAACAGTAAAACATTTTGCCTGAAGGACCTGTTAGCAGGCGTGCACACAAACACTCTCTCTCACACACACAGACTGACACAGACGGACAGACCTGGCGGTCAGCCCTCATGGACCTGTCACCATTAGCGAACATTAGCATCCATAAAGGCCCATAAAATCCCATTAGACTGAGGTAAGAGGAAAGCTTTCGTCTCTTGAGTAGTTGCACTCAGTCTCATCTAAAATCTAACCTAACATCTTTGTCGATTTCACATGTCAGCCATATAGGAATTCATTAATCAAATAACTACACACGATGGAATCCCCCTCGATCCATGCAATAAGTAGATAGTATTAGGATAATTTATTTATTTTACATAGGATCTTATTTTACATTATAGAAATGATAGCAATTACTGTATTTACAAACAATACCACATAATGTACAGTAAGTCAATGCTTTCTACAAGTTTTACATTTGAATGGAAGCTAATACCAAACATTTTTCTGTTTATCTCTTTTGGGAAACAGGCAGCCCAATTTCTAACATTTTCCAATATATGGTCTTTCACCAGTCAAATCAGCTCTGAAAAAGTAAAAAAAATATCCGATATGATTGGTCCAAAGACGATTATTGGAAAGATAAATCAGACTTGGGTTGCCTATGTAAACTTGGCAACATTGTGTTTCCATTACTCTAAAAGGTCTTATGTCATTTTACATGTACGCCTAAAGAGTGGGTAATGGTTTTACAACATACACTTAGTAGAAGTAGCCTTCAAAACATCCCAGCCAGTGGAGGCCTGTGAACCTTAATGAGGATGATGGGCTCATATTAATGTCTGGACTGGTGTAAATGGAATGGAGTTAAACACATTAAACCCAGTGTGAGATACCATTCCCTTTCTTCCATTTCAACCATTATTATGAGCACTTTCTCCTCAATTAAATTTCACCGGCCTCCACTGGTCCCAGCAAATGGGGGAGTCCCAATGACTTCAACCTTCAAATTTCTTGAGGACATTCTGACACGTTCTAAGTTGGTAGGGTATAAACTACTTAGAACCACTCAAACAAAGACATGTTTGGTTTTTGCTAGACTCAATGGGATGCACTCTGTCTAACAAGTAGACTCAGGTTTGCCAAATTAGATTCTGGAAGTACTTAGAGGATCAGAGTAAGAGAAGATTCTGGAACATTTTGGACAGATCTACCAAAAAACAACAACAAGGCATTAATGGTAAAACATTGTTGTGGTAGAGATACCAAAATTTAACTTAAATGAGCGGTGTAAGCAAAAAACATGGCTAAATTGGTTGTTTAAAACAATGGTCTGAAAAACATCCAGAGTAAAGTAAGAGACTGTTATACTCCTCCGTGACGCGTTTGGTTGTATTCATCTAAATGGGGCACAACTAGTTACTGAGTGTAAGAGGGCAATTATTAAGAGAGCAATTACTAAGAGGGCAATTACTAAGAGGGCAATTACTTATTCACATATGGGTATTTGGTAACTTAAATAGTACATACAAAACAGAACCCTGATATATGAAGACAGTGAAAGTGCCCAAGAACTAATCCCCATAACAGAATAACACTTTTAGCTCCAGTGATCTGCCATTCTCCAAAGGGTGCAAATGCACATTTCCTGTTCTTCTTGTTACGAAAATAAAAGCGCTGGATTGGTTAGTAGAGTTTCACGCTCACGCCTCTCTCGCCTTGTCCATAGTGTTGGATTCAATGTTGGACTCTGGTCTTCCCCTGTGGTAATGTGAACATAATATTAATGAACATCTTTTCGAGGACTATGGTATTCAGTATTACAAACATATATACATACTATACCATAAACCAAGTATGTAGTTGTCCCAGGTTTACACTATTCCATGTATAATGTGTAACTTTCATTGTGATCGCAAAGAATTAACGAAACAAGGCAAATGGTGCTCTTGGTCTAAAGTAGTACACTATTACTATGAACACTAACGATGACTCTTGGTCTAAAGTAGTACACTATTACTATGAACACTACTGATGACTCTTAGTCTAAAGTAGTACACTATTACTATGAACACTACTGATGACTCTTGGTCTAAAGTAGTACACTATTACTATGAACACTACCGATGACTCTTGGTCTAAAGTAGTACACTATTACTATGA